>BGZK01001409.1:0-157812 GCA_005406025.1 Eumeta japonica
TTAAAATTCGGTGTAGGTATACCAAATATAAGCGTGAGGTGCAAACACTGATTTTCAAATTGGTGAATTAGTTCCGGGAGAATTAATGGAAAACAAATGTTTTTTTAGTTATAGTGTAAGGTTTTAAATGAAAGTTCTTTGAAGAACGATCTCAAATATGTATAATATGGTAAAAGTAAAATAGTGCGTGTAGTCCCTCCGCGCGGAAGAAGTGAAATTTTGTAAGTTGGGAATAAAAATAGGAAGGGGTAGAAATTGCGTTTTTCGCGCACGTTACAATTGCGAGACGAAATCTACCGACTCACTCTCTTTCTCTCTCCTACTTTCTACCTTTATGTATCTTTCTTTCTCTTTCCCTCTTGCGTTGGAATATTGGACGCTACTCGTTTCAAACTCGCGCTAGCCTGTAACAGGTATATTACGCGCATGGGTTCGAGTGCCACGCATTCACTCTCGCTCTGTCTCTTTTTATTCCCCCTTCCCAGGAGCGTTGAACGTTTAACGCAACAGTGCTTTCATACCCCCTCCATGGTAGCGTTAAACATTTAACGCAACCTTGTTGGAAGTCGCATTAGAAGTTTCACTTCAAAACGAAAATCAGTCAATGTGAAAATACTCATCGGCGTCGAGTTTTCATGTCAGCAAGCCTTTCCGTTGACTCGGACATTTAGCCCTGCGGTAGGGGCCAAAGGTGCTCTCTAAAGCCACAAAGTAATAAAATATAATTTGACTGAAAGTGAAGATTTCTTTTCAATATAAAAATCATTTGAAAGCAAAATTTTTAAAGCAGCGCTTTAAATAGCTTCTTGGGCTATATGTACTCATAAAATGATATTGTCTAAATGAAAAGTTTTTATAAGCATTAATTTAGTAGAAAAATTCACTTATCAAAATACGCCTATGCACGTAAAAAAATGTGTGCATGTAAACTTTACGTGTAAGTGATTCTTGTTTGTTTGGCATTGGCTACATATGACGATTAAATTAAAAATAATCAAGTCATATCTAAATTTAACAGTATAGTCTGATACAGAGATCATGACAAGATGAATGATCAATATAACAAAACTGTGTTTATTAATAAAGTAATTTAATAATAGCTTATTTATATGTAGAGTATAATAAAAGATAAGAAGTTCTGCTGCTGTGAAGTTAGTTATGAAAGGGTCGCAATTACGTAAAATAAGAACGCGGGGGAAAATAAGAAAGGGTTAGGGAGCGTTGAATTTATGACATTTATTAAAAATAGATTGTAGCTTTTGTGCGTTGTTTCCGTTATGATCAAAGCATTGACTTACTTACCAGGGAAATTTAAAAAATGCGCTTAAAGTAATTTTACTTCTTACTTACTTGCGACACCGACTGTCATTTGTTTAATTATTTTGAAAGTGAAACTTTTTTCCATCGCTTCAATTTTTTTCGTGCATGTATCGCATGTCGCATTTCGCATTACAGCCGGCCGCGGAGTAGGGGTAAAGTGAAAGATGCTTGGCAGAGCAGCCAAGCCAATATGGCGACGCCCATGGCTCGAATCAGCTGACCGTATAGCATTTATATTTTTACTAATTCGTGCAAGTGCTCCGCGGTATTTGTGTGTTTTGATCAGTATATTTTCTAATACTGATTTCTACGTAATGCATTTTCTTTCGGTGAAATATACTACAGCTTCAATTTAGAAGTGTTCATTGTAAATTATTTCTCAAATCGATAGAAAATTGAATATCAATTAGTTCAATTAGCAATAATATTGATTTCAAAGTTATTGTGAATTAATATTGTTTAATTTTTCGTGTTAAAATTGCGACCGCTGAAAATGATCTTGATTGCTTTATAAAAAAATACTATAATATCAGAAAACAAAATGAAGTAGTTGTGAAAATCCTCACAGGATTCATTAGTGCGCACTAATTTAATTCGTGTAATTTAGGCAAAATATTACGTCAGTTTACTAACTGCAGCACTCGGATTAAAAATATAAGCACTGATAAGATATCTACTCTTTGGTCAATGATTTATGTGCATAATCCTCCTTCGCAATCACTTTATCGGGCTACTTCTTTAATCCGAAAGAGGATTTCTAAAAAACATTACATGTCTATAGCTTCTTCCGGCTAAGATATATAATGTACTTACTTCACTCATTGCTGGATATAAACTTCCGGTCAACTCCATTTTTAAGATTCATTTAAGCGGAGGCCGTGGCCTACTGCTCGCACGCGCTCTACCCGGTACCCGCATCAGAACCCTTGGAATTGAACTCTTATCACCACTCCTATCATAAGTCTGAATGTTTTCGAATTTTGATAGTTATTTAAACAGACTCTTCAAAAACTAATTAGTTATTTTTGAAGTCGGTTTATTTAGTCGATGTATTTCTGTGTATACTAGGTTCTTATTTACCAATTGAAGAGTAGTTTCTAGTAACAAATCGCGGTAATATGCCTTTAAATCTAACCGTTAAGGAGTGCTTTGGCTTGCATCATCAGCTCAGCAGTTTGAGATGATTACTCTCAGAGACAAAAACTTGAATAACTAAAAAAAAGAACTAAAACACACTATAAATGCCTATAATATTTAAGGGTTTTTCTCAATTCTCCTACGATCCCATTGTAAGATCCTGATTTAGTGACTACAGGATCGCCTCAGGACATTACTCTTTCAAACAGTTAAAAAATTCTGAAACCGGTCCACAATCGACGAAGTTATCGCCGAACCTCCTCTTTCCTTGAAGTCGATTAAAAATAGAGATTTCTCACGTCGTAAAGTACATGAAGAAAAAGATTGTAGAACACACTATCAATAAATAGAACCACAAGGGGGCCCGATTTATCATAAATTTATATGAACTAAGGTGTTTGTAAATATTTTTATATTAAGCCTTTTCACTTTAGAAAATTAAATATGTTTTTAATATTATAATAATAAAATACCACACAAAGTATTTATTCACAATATAGATTGCTTTGATATTTATCGCATAATATACAAATTATGCGTAAACATCCTTCGTTTCGAATAATTTCAATACTAACTAGTATAATAATTGTAGTTTTGATATCATAATACAGTTTCATTAAATCAAGCACTTGGCTGATGCTCGAGCGCGGTGAGGTGGCGGGCTGACCGCTGGGGGGCGGGCGGCGGGGGCCGTCAGCGCGGCGCGCGCGCTCGTCGATCACGCGGCCTTACGCTGTGACATACGTGTTCTGATGACTCTACGGTCTGTTGTCGCCGACGTGTTGATCTGAATTAATGGCGAATTTACTTTACAGATGTCGGGTAAATGTTTGCATATTGGAACCTGATCGTGTTTGCGGCATCAAAGTTGCATATTGCCAGCCTCTTAAACTGCAAATAAAATAATTACACAGAGATAGATGCACTCAAAACTACATGCAAAACAAGTACAATGGTTCAGTGGTGGTATATCCGCCTGCAATGTTGAGATGTGAGTTGTGAGCGCGGTGACCTGCACCGTTTCGTGTTTTCCTAGCTCATTTGAGACCATCGTGACGAAATCTGCGTGTCGGAAAAGTCATACCAAAATATCGATGGACATGTGATGTTCTTATCATGATGGTCGCAGGTGATTGCGTCAGCGTGAACGGGGAATCCCGTGTTCTGCTATAAAATATGCTTATAGTGGTATACCGGTTTTATTTAAGCGTGCTGACTCGTTGTCTCCCAAAGTTGCCGAATTATGAAAATTGGTGGCATTGAAGTGAAGCTGCTTTTTGTTCGATTAATTTCTGGAAGTAAAAATCGATGTTCCAGGCTTTAAATGATGAAAACGAAGAAGTTTTGGATATTATATTTGGTCGTAATTATGTTTTTGGAAGTTTAATGTTTTTCTTATGATTTTTATCTTATTCACCTGCCAGGTAACTCGAACATGCGGGCAGTTTGTAATTATTAATTTTTAATTAATGTAGTTTGTATTGCTTTGATTGTAATAAATCAAATAGTATCATTTGAAGAGTATTAAAAATGTTTTTTTAAAATATAACTGAATAGACCCAGCATCCTTTTGTGGACCTTCGCATACAAAATAACTGAAACAGCATTTTGAAAGGACTTAAAGGACAGTTGTCCTGAGTTCTTTCGAAGATAAGGTATAATTCTGTACGTTAAAGCCACCGATTAGATTAGTAATAGATACAGTATGAATTTCACGACATAAAAAATGCTAAAGTTACGTCATTTCCAGTGATCAGAAATTTGTGGTAGCAGACATATTTAATATTACCAGCTTTCACCCGCGGCTCCGCCCGCGTAGACGTACTATGAATTCCTTCATCTTACATATCGACCGATTACGATCTTAATCATGATTTCGATGGCTATCTCGTTCTCGTTTCTGATCCAGGCCCTGCTCTCGATGCTCTTTGTCTTTCGATTTCGATTGCGGTCCCGGTCGCTTTCTAAGTCGATTACGATTCTAGTCTCGCTCTGAATT
This sequence comes from Eumeta japonica, assembly GCA_005406025.1. NCBI lineage: Eukaryota > Metazoa > Arthropoda > Insecta > Lepidoptera > Psychidae > Eumeta > Eumeta japonica. The sequence goes on from BGZK01001409.1 coordinate 4,457, forward strand.
CCATTCCCGGTACTGCTTCCTATTCTAAATCCGAATGTGTTCTTGATTCCAATGTTAGTTCTCACTCGATTCCGACCTCGGTTCTTATCTTTACGTTTTTTTGATTTCGATCTCTTACGATCTGAACTTTCGATTCTGCTCTTCGTGCTTTTCGCAATGTCGATTCCGATACCGGACACTTTTCCGATTTGAACGAGGCTAGAATTAAAATAAAATTTACGCTATATTACTCGGAGACTATTACACAATTACGGTAAGATTTTTAGAATCTGTAAAAACATGTATATGCAGATGGGGCCAGAGCAAAATGTTAGTAGTTTATTTTACTCAGGAACCTATTTTAGTCATGAAGGATTTTTTTAGAATCGGTTCAGTAATTTGGTTCAATAGTTCGAATTACGCAGTCAGAAATCAGAGACAGTCCCTAATTTCTTGTTTCAGAAACCTTTTCGTTAAATTATTATAAAACTGGCGGTATATTTTGTTAATGTACCGCCAGTTTTATAATAATTTAATAAATGGTTTAGGCACAGAAAGAAGGTGAACATAAATACAAACATATTTTTAGGGTTCCGAGCCAAAATGGAAAAAATAAAACCCTTATAGTTTTGTCATGTCCGTACTTCCGTCCGTCCGTCCGTATGCTACGGGAATTTTATTCAAAAACTACAAAACATATATTGATGAAATTTATAGTGTTGGTGTCTTGTATAAGCCGCTACTTAGTTTGGTGGTTAAATAACAAAAATAATGATTTCTAGGCGGGGCTCACGATACATTAAAATTTTTTGACGTGACAACGTCTTATAAATTGGTTTGCCGGGTGACACTTCAAGAAACTGCGTTACGCTCCGCTCACGTTATGCGCTCACAATGAGAGCGAGTGAGAGGCACGCGTCCCTTCCACTCGGGCATGGTTAGCCCGCCTAAGAGCGAGAGAGACAGACATAAAAAGTGAAAGGCACGCGTCCCTTCCACTCGAGCACAGTTAGCCCGCCTAAGAGCGAGAGAGACAGAGCGAGAGAGAGAGAGTGAGAGAAATAGGCATACACACCGGTTCATGTCTTGCGCTTCTATTTCGCTTAGGCGCCTGCATACAAGTTTACACGTTGCCAGTTAATTGTTAATATGAAATTCAGTGCGAGATTCTTTGTATAAATTAATGTTTTAAATATAATTCTTTGTATAAATAAATGTTTTAAATTGTTACTATTATTTCATCCTTCTTTCTACTATACGAATGAATATTCACATTAAAATGATTTTACCACTGAAAGTCGTTGTCACGCAAAACTTTCGCCCGTATACCGACTTTACAGGCAACCAATTTTTTTTTTTCAGCAAACATCAACGTGTGATACGCACTTCAACAGTTCTTAGAAAAATAATAAGGTTTATTAAGCAATTGTTCTGATTACCTGAATAATTTTGGAAATGATTGCTCTGAAAGTTGCAGAAATTGTGTCCCACCTCTATTTTCTAAACCGCAAGTCCAAAGAATATGAAAAAAACAACGAAGATAACGCTTAATAAATAAGTTCAACGAAAATTAATTTTGCACATCATTGGATATACTGGTTTTGAGTTATTGCCAAAAATTGGGCTTCTCAACATAGATCTTCATGGTCGTAAGTTCCATGAAGATATGGTCTTTTCATGATACAAAAGCCCATGCTAGTTTAGTAGTAATAGACATACCCACTAGTTTATTTAGTTATAGGCGACTAAAGTGTTTATAAGTATTCTGCGCGGGAAATATGGAAAAAGTGTAACAACGTACTTTTTTCATCTGTACTGCATTTCTTTGTAACCTATTGCTTCGGAACCCTATAATTGCTATGATCTGACATGCTTTTAGCCAGTTTTTTATACCTTATGCAACTCTTCACCTGATTGGGAAAGACGGATCTCACCATATCAACAATTAATATACATACCAAACATAATTGTATCTCGCTCCATAAAAAGTTTCATAAAAAAGTCAACCCCCTTTTACTTCCATGAAAAGTGAATTTCCAAAAATTCATCTTATTGGATTCCTAGAGTTCCTACTATAGACGAACTATCATTTGATAAAATTTTATTTTCATTTAGTTGATAATTTAGTCGTCTCGTAGTGAATGAATTGATAAGTCGTTTTTCTCTAATTATAAATTCATTGTTTTCATTATACATTATTCAATAAACTACTCCATCAAATGATATACTGTAAAAATCAAATTTCTTATCCATGAAATTTTCATACTGACTGTTGTGTCAAACCTAATTTATCCCATTACTTAACCATACCCTCCCATAATCTTTTTATTTCCGATTGAGCGGCCTCAAGCCTTCCACGCTTGCGCAGTTGGGCAAGTTGGGCAATTGGAAGCTACTGAAGATTAACATCGTTAATGCGATGACGTTGTTTTCGCATTAATGATTACCAATGTGATAAACTGATAACAACGTCCGGGACCGGCATCTTAACGTGTTTTCTGAGGTACGGAGCCTGTGGTTTACGTTGACGTTAAAGACGTTTGACGTCGATTCGGCCGTGGTTAAGATCGAACCTGGTGCCTTCTGATCCGAAACGAGTTTCTCGGGCGGGCGGGCAGGCAAACTTGACTAGTTTATCATTTATGCAATAACATTTTCTTACTGCGTACAAATTTTAATTGAGATCTGTGCAACCCTTTTTAAATTGTAAAAGAATGTACAAACAGACAGACAGCCAAGCGCACAACAGCCTTTAATTTGCGCAATGTTCTTGCTGTGAACCAATTTTCATCACGATTGGTTTTTCATAAGCTATAAAAGAACACACAAACAAATAAAGAGACACAATATTTTAAAAATGATTTATTTGGGGTCAGTCAGTCATAAAACGAATATCTATCTGGAAATTTTGCATAAAATTGAATGTACAGGCAGACGCTACAGATTTACATAATAATGTAGATGGATAAAGTAGTGCATCTGAATTACCGTACAACGCACAAAATTCTGCCGCCGTGAAATTAGTCACGAAAGCGTCGCAACGGCGTAAAACATTAAGGCGGGGGAGGAGAAGGAAGATCGGGGAGCATTGTGTCTGCGCATTACATCATTCGCAGACAATTCAGAGCGGCAGAGTTTCGTGTGTTATACTGTACTTGCTTGGGCTATCCCGTGAACTTTTCACGCTATAAGTATGTAATTTTATAATTCATTTCATATTTTTTCTTCCATACATATTACACTTGTAACAAAATTCAAACATACAAAAACCTTAATGTGTATAATTAAATTCGATAAAGTTTCCTTTTAAATATTTGAAAATAGCTATTAATTTCTAGAACTTCTTGTATTCCAATCGCAAAACTGTATTTGATTTTTTTTGTGCATGCAGTGCGGTGAACGTTACACTTATTCAATAGTACTATTGCATGGTGTTCCTATCGATAAATCGCTATCTACATGCCAATAAACGCACGCGCCCTTCCCATGTAGGTATTATAAGAGGCTAATGAGTCACCTGCCGTCTATTAGCCGTCGGCCGCGTGCGTCGCCCGATGTCGCGGCTTTTCAGTCGGCTGACGGCGCGGACGCGGGCGCCGCGCCGGACGTCACTCAACGTCGGGCCGGTCGACGCAACTCGTCGACGTCGTGTGACGTTGTCCGACATCGACTAGCGAATGTGGACGTCGAGCTGAGTTAGCGAAGGGCTTTCATCTGTTCGAATATTCTAAATTGCAACATTTTACGTACAACGAGTGTGCAGTGTACACCAACCTTTGGACTGTCTTAGACTAGATCTTTAATGTTGAAACTTTGTCTAAAATTCGATTTTTATTGAGATCTGTATATTTTTTGAACTTGGTGAATAATTGAGATAAATTTAAACTATTTGGTTTGGACGTGGTACTTTCAGGATTTCTGAATACTATAGGAAATATCCGGCATTTAAGGAGAATTTGTTGTATGCCTTTAATTAATTTGGTTCTTAAAATATTTTAAAACTAAATACTTTATCTTATTACATGCGTTATGTTTTGAAATTTAGGTTTCAATTTGATGTGCTGTCTTTCCTTATTTTTTATGATAGACTTCAGATGTAAGGCTAAAGCACTTTTTCCACTATCAAAATAAATCTTAATATAGGATTATCATATTTATTAAAGGTGTAATCTACCTTTTATTAGTCGAGGAGAGGAAAAGTTTATACCTAAATTTTTGTTCCAATCGAATGTAGAACTGAAATATTACATAAAATCTATATTTGTACATTAATTGAATTGTTGTTTTTTCCATAATCTCAAGAAAATATTTAATATTGTATAAGAATATGTCAAAAAGACATAATGATTACAATATGAATAATGCTTTCTATCCGATTAAAAAACTAATCTAATATAAAATAAAACCGTTAAAGTTAAAAGTTTCTTTTATAGGAATGTCTTATTATAAATATATTTTTATTTATACTGATTTTATATGACTCGTTAAATTTTTTACACTATAGACTGGTAAGGATCTAACCTCTTATGGCAGTCGCTACTTAAGTATGTCAGATTAGTGTCGCCGCTGACCGTAGCTTTTAATACCTGCGCGCGCATTTAATCATCGCACTAATTTAGAAAATACCCATTTGCGTGGTAACGAAATGTATTTGTTTATGGCTGATGTCACATAAAACTGAACACCGATCGAATTTCAAATACTAATAATAATGGTAATTTATATATCCCCAAACAGCACTTTGCTGAGAGTAAATTTATACTAATTAATTTAATTAAAATACAATTACGATATCTACACCTCTGCATAATTAATAACACATATTTTGCTATCTGTAGACATGTTTTTGTAATCCGAATCATGTTTATATGACTGATAGTGTACTGTAGACATTTCAAAATAATCACGATAAGATTAAATTAGATTTACTAAAAACGTCGAAAAACAATCAGCAACAAGAATTGTAGTCGTCTAGCTCATAAATTACAGCACTAAAAACCTCGTGACAGGCGATCGACCAGAATTGATTGAGAGATGCGCCACTCTGTTGTGTTTACACAGAATTATGCGGCGCTGTTTGTCGCGTTCGATAACATGAGAATTTTGCCGGCCGCCGCCCGGTCTAATTGCGGTCGGCGGCTTGTCGCGGACTATAATTTACGCGTTGCCGGCGCTCACGTTATTCCGCGCGAGATTTATGTCGTCGACGGCACAGCACTAGCGCGACTGCGTGATTTATAACTTCTAATAATATGATAGAAGCCGAACGGCTTTGCCGCTGATTTCAGTTCGCGCGGTTGACTCCCGCATACCTGTTTACGCGCCGGAAGAGTCCGGGGAGGCGATAATGTTTTGACATGTGTCTCTTTTTGTGATAATAAGTGTCCCAAAAAGTTGGCGTACCAGTACTTTTTTTTTAATATTAATTCCTAGTACTGTATGATTTTATATCATGCATTGTATTTATTGTCCGTGTTTTACGATAAATTATTATATAAATACCTACTGCATTGTGTTTACATATCGATGGGTATTAAAATTTTGACTGTGGTCACTTTAATTTTTTTTTAATTATTTTTATAATCGAAAACATAACAGGCGCACAGAGAGTGTGGATGTGCATACACTTTTATGGTTAGGCAGGCAGGCACCCATTAGAACATCCATCACTTATTATTAATACACTGTTTGAAACAGTAACTTTCGGTCTGTACCAACGTCGGCTGAAAGATGTTAAATAATGATTATAATTTTCTACCTTTGCCTTGAAAACTTGTAAAACAGCGTGACCAAATGTACTAAAACACTATGACAACCGTGCCAGAAATAAATGTTTGTGAAACGAACTAAATCATTTTTAGTATCGTTATCTTTTGTTTATGTCAGACGTGTAATCTATGACTATCTTTTTTGTACTTATGAGCAAATTGTTTAACGACGGTCCTCTATTACATGTCATATCTATAAAAACCCATGTCAAAAATTATTTACTGTGCAAATGTCAATAAAACTACAATTTGAACAAAATAAAGAGGTTCCAAAAGTAATGTTTAAATGTTAATACGTTTATAGTAATAATAAAGAAAAATCATGATGAACCTATAACATTGTGACAAGTAAACACAAAAGCAAATCGTAACATAGCATTAACTTATAATGACAGAAACTAATATATGTAAAAACAGTTTGTACCTAGTAAAAATATTTTGCGCTGTTAGATACGTATTCATTTGCATTTTTGATCTGTACAAAAGAGTTTTCTTTCATAGTTAATGTTTTTCCGTGAGCCACGCTAGTATCGCTTCAATCTTAAAAGTAAAGTGTGACCTGTTTGAAACAAAAGTATGGTATTTTAGTGGGTAAAAAAAATTGATATATCTATAATTCTTGTATATTCTTTTAAGTAGCTTAAGTGTTCGATTTTTAATAATGTGTCAAAGCAGGCACAACCTTTATGTTTTTTTGTGAATGTATAAGTTTAACTATTATCGATTTTCCAATTTCATTGTAAAATAAATTCAAACGATATTAAGTAAAATATGGGCTTGTGAACGATAATTAAATAAAGCAATGGAACTGAAAATAAGCAAATACAATGAAATTTCAAAGTGTGCAATATTTTTAAATTCTTTCAAAATTTCATGTTTTATTAACACATTTTTCAAATATTTGTAAGAAACCTCCAAGAATGCTGTAAATTTCGGGTACAAAGACACATGACAGCTCGCTCGCTTAACACCTTGTTTGCATATAACTTTCACCTTCAATCCTTTTCAATAAAATCTAAAAGCTCATTATTTGATCATTTCTTATCCATTTTTACCTATACTATTTCTTAAAGTAGTTTTTTATCGATATGCCATGTTTCTCTTAATACATTATTAACATTAACGATTGAGTCATTATTTTGACAATGAATTTTACCACTGAAAATAAACCAATGGTTTAAAATTAACATTTTTCCTCAAAGAATTTTGTTTTAAAAATATTCTTCTAACAACTGTATTTCGGTCTTTAACATGTTGAGATAACATGCAAAAATTTGGTTGCCTGTAAAGTCGGTATACGGGCGAAAGTTTTACGTGACAACGACTTTGAATGGTAAAATCATTTTAATGTGAATATTCATTCGTATAGTAGGAAGAAGGATGAAATAATAGTAACAATTTAAAACATTTATTTATACAAAGAATTATATTTAAAACATTAATTTATACAAAGAATCTCGCACTGAATTTCATATTAACAAAATTTTATTTTTACCTTTACACATACATACGTATTTATATACAATATACATACAATAACTTGCAATACATTTGCAAGCTATTCTCTAGTGCTGAGCGCGCGGCAGACCGATCATAGTTGAGTGGAGAGACGCAAGCATTCGGCGGCCTCTCTCGTTCGGTGACTCATCGTTACGTTACCGAGCGTTACACTTTTCAAAGTGACTCCCAGCCGCAACCTAATTTAAGACGTTGTCACGTCAAAAATTTAATAGTTGAGTCGTGTATACTCTTTATGCAAGCGTATTCCGTCACGCGAATAAATAATATATGCACGACAGCTATTGAAGTTATTTATATTTTTTTATTTTTTATACACAAACATTTAATTTTATTTAATATTTGTTTCAGTCCAGAATTGTCTAAGTGTATAGAAAAATTCCTTTTTTTTTTTGCAAATATACAAAAGAAAAAAAACCGAATTGAATCAAAGTTCCTCCACACAAGCAAAAAATCTATACATTTTCCTAACTCAATTTTTTTATTGTTCATATAGTTATATACAAAGTAATCGATACCTGGTTAGGCACAAATACATGCACAGGTTAATTAGCAAATTGTAAAACTTCCGAATTAATTGTAGATTATTTGTTACGAATCATTAGACAGACACACAGAAAGTCTTAAAAAGTGGACTCATAAAGTAAACAAAGAGTCTTAAACAGATGACTAAAAAAAAAGTCTTTTTTTGTCAATATGCAATCAATATCTGAAAGATAAGTCAAAATAATTTCCTCAATTACACTTCAGAAATTGCCAATGATGGTGATAGATTTTTAAATGACCATCGTTCATTCTATTCTATAAGCGGACGTGACGTGAAACTATTACCATAAATCTCTTCAAGAAATAAGTTGCGCCCACCGTTTTATGTGGACAATTACATTGAAGCTTGCTACTAAAGAGCATAGCTTTCATCTCCTTTCTAATCGTCTAATTACCTACTATCTCTATCTGTTCTCTTGTCATCAATAGCTACATCTATCTGAAACAAAGGTCATAGTACAGTTTTAGCTTTTGTGTAATAAATGTGTGTAATTAATAAAAGTATATAATATTAATTATTATCGTATCATTGCAAAAGCATCTTTCTGACCGTTTTCAAATCTCTATATTGTGAAAAACATAAAAAGATTTTGATACTGTCATCCACAACAACTTAACGTTTATAAATAAGATTAACGATCACATCCTCGTCTTCTCCACTTATTGCCTTAAATCGATAGTCTTGATCTATATTCTACGGTAGCGGACTACTAAAAATCTTTAATACTATAAAATATTTGAGTGTCATATCGATGTCAACAATATCACGATGGATTTTAGTCCGTTTTCGGCCTCAAGATCTTTATAGTTACTATTAGGTCTGTAATTACTCGATATTCGTGTTCCAAAGGGCAACAGACAAGTATTATACCTACCTGTGACGTAAAACGATATATATTGACGTAATATGCAGTCACGTAATTCACGACGTATCCAAAAGTTCCCAATCAACCGGCGAGGGCGCGCGGGCGGCCGTGATTGCGCCGACGACGGATGAACACGTCCCATTCATTACGGCTCATCCAGTGCGCGCTACAAATCGTCAATCATCCGAAAGCATTAATCTTCCGGCGACACCTTGATAGATCATCGCGACCGTGTGTGCGCGACCCGCGATCAGGGAGGTGAAGTGAGCTCACCGCTGTGCACGATGGAAAGGGTATTGGGTACGGATACCTTGCAACGAATATAACGCAGAGAGTATTCAATTATTCATGTTCAGATAGCTACATAATAAGAAAAAAAGTAAGTTAGAAAGAATAATTAAGCAATTAGCAGTAAATTTTAAAATATGTGACTAGGAAATTAAAAAAAAAGAATGAAATAAAACGGACAGTCTTATCTTCCTTTTACAATAAATTGCAATAAAATCTGCTTACCTATCGCGTTGCCAAATCAAGTTTACCATATTTTAACAGCCTAATTTTAAAAAATTACGAGAATTCCTTTGGTATTTATGTGATACTTAGACAATTCTCGTAAACAAAATACTGTAAATAACACACCCCATTATATTTTTTATACCATGTATACATATTAATCTAGAAAATTTTTTACATAACCAGAAATTTCCCACAAGCTAAGTCACATTGATTTATCCTTGAAGTTTTAAGTTTATTCGTTGGCGCTTCGTAATGTTAGATTACCATGAATCCTAAATAAATAATTTTCTGTGTACGTGTCAAACTCAAACATGTACTATGATTTCTTTTCGACAAGCGTCGATATTACAAACATTCCCATGACTGACATTAAATTATTCGCCGTGATCGTAAGTGCCGCACGATCCCGGCTTCGTGGCTTCGTGACGACGTGTAGAGTGTAGGGAGAATGGTAAAGCGCGGTGGCTCGCGGCAGCGGGCGCAATAAATCGTGTCGAACAAGTAGGTTGAACCGGTTTATCAAAGTCAATCGCGGTATCATGACTGCGCCCCGCGCGGCTGCACTGAGTAATTACGTTAGCGCGAGATTGGTACGACTCCGGTCAGGCACTCCGCTCGATGTGGATATTGTAACTTTTACGTAACTTACAATGTATTAATACATCAGCAGCATTCACATAAATATTGAGGCTACCTAAAATATTTCTCCTGTTTAGTTTAGAATTTTGTTTAGTGAGAAATTAAAGAAAAAGCTGATAATTATTTATTTCCGTTTTAGAAATCATATATATCCCTAGCTATGTCACAAAGCTCCGTCCTCGTGAATATATCAAGATCAATAATAATTAAGATTTTGTTCTTCGTTAAAACCTGGATCTCAAATTTGATCCTAGTTTCGTTACCGATTCGGATGTTACTCTTTTGCCCGACTTCAATCTGCCTCTCTCTTCAATCGTCCTTCTTATATCTCTTCTCATTCTAACTCCACCAGACATTTACTTTCGCTGTTATAATGTTAGTAAATATGAGTAATGACTTGTATTTTGCCTTGGAGTTTAGGTATGATTGAATTGAAAATAGCACTTAAGCTTTACAAAATTGAATTAACGAATGGATTTGTCAATGTCTCTACACACACAAATATACTTAGGTATTTCCGTTAGCAAAATATTATTTCAACCCATCAATCAAGTCGTTGGCGAGCGTTAAATATTTATTTTGAAATGTTTGCCATTATCGAGTTACAAGACACGTCCCTGTTTGCAGACTTCCACTGTAAATTTTATGTGACGACGCGAACATTACCTTGCCGTTTTCGTGTCCTCTTACATTGCTGTAAATCTTGACAACCCTCTGCATGTGTTCATTATTTCGAGAGACATGTATGCTAAAATACGCGACTCGTGTGAAATAAAAAATAATGTAATAATATTGCCGTTTACTTTTTGCTCAGTAAAGTGACAGACTCATCGTTGTTGAAAAAAGTAGATAAACAACCGTATAAGGTTTTATTCACCGTTGAGTGTGAACAGGAAAATTCGATCTTTATAAATGTCAGTATTTGCACTGACATGATTGTGGTTATGCAAAACTATACTTGAAGAATTTCATTGTACTTAATTTTAGTCCAATTTAAAATTGTAAACTTTCGCCGTCTGTCTGAATTACGATCAACCATAAATTATTTATCGTCAACTTCTTTCAGCATCGATCCACCGAACGGCCGATGGCGTTCTAAAACGGTCTCCGTCGACGGCGTCGCGAGGGCCTCGTTTATTTTCGTTCCAGTCTCCGCTCCAGAGTCGGACATAGGCCGCTGAGCTTATGATGAACGACGCCCGACAATAGCTGTCCAGCCGTCGGGCCGGTCATCGATGATAAATGTATCAAAAGATAAACACGCGGGCTACTTTATTACAAGGCCGATTATGATTTATTCATGGGCGCGTCGGGCGCGGCCCGGGGGACGCGCGGGCCCTTCCTACAATCTTTCGGATCGATCTAATATTCATGTATGTTACGGCCCGGAAAGTGATTCAGTCAATTTTAAGTTATTACCATGTCAATGCCTCTCGCCCGCGCGGGCGGGACCGTGCAGACGGGGCCCGCGCGGAGACCGGCGACGTACAGACGCTGTGCGCGACGACCTTGTAATGATTTCCTATCCGACATCCTTTTTAACAGAACACTCGCATTATGATGATGGAAATGAAAAAATACGCAAATAATTAAATAGATTCAGGTGGATTTATCCATCATTATATTGCTTCACGCGGAACGTAACCCGCCTCAACTTTCCCAATTCCTAAGACGGCATAAAGTTACGTACGACATGCGTTGTTACGTTCAAGTTAATTATCTCGTCTCTGAAACTTTCCTAAGACGCGAATTAAAGTGACATTAAAGGCGGCCCCGCACCCTCCCCGCGACCCCTTCGCGACAATTTGTCAACGTCAAAACTCATTTTATTGTAACGAACTCGTCGCTGGCGTCGCGCGCCGGCCGCCCGTGTTCGCGTTCCGAGGTAGTCTCCAATCTGGCGACTGATCGAATTAAACGTTAACGCCGGTAATCTATCACTTATAAAATAATCCTATTATTTTTTATCGTTGCGATTGAAATTAATGCATTTGCTTCCAAGTAAATTTCTTTTTATCGCTAGTTAATCACATAAGCAGTAGGTATATAGGTATATTATAATTGATCGTTTCAGGATATTTAATACCGATTTATTTTCCTCGAGTCCGTATTTTTCCTCGTGTATTGACACTATCTCTACCGATAGCTTTAATTATTTTAATAATTTCTGTCATGATAATAAAATAAATGAAATGTGTATTGTATTAGTCATCAGTATTGATTTGGACAAAGGACATATTGAAATTACCACTTCAATAGTTTGAAATCCAATCGTCCTGTCCTATATATGTATAAACGTTACGTATATATTTATTATTTTTCAGTAGGTACTTAGCATTTACAGGATAAACCGACATAAATCTGTGTCAATTGGTATTCCCCAAGATTACCATAAGCAATTAGTAAGCTTTCGACACTTGGGGCAGAGGTCGCGCCGGCGCCGACAACACGACACATTGTGTGCGGTGACTCTCATAATTATTACTGCTCGATGGTGTAGGTACGAGGATCACTCTAAAATTATTGAGATAAGGGAAAGGTATATGAGCAAGCACACCAGATTTGCATATGTTCGAAGCAGTCTTCTTCAGCGTCAGTACACTTCTATAGACAAATTTTACACTAATGGAAAGCGACGCTCCAGTCGTTTATAGAAATGGAGTCAAAATATTTAGTAACATACGGAGTTGATCTCTGCTTCTGATGTAAAACGGTATTTTAAAACCAAAAACAACTAAAAGTCGCACATTGCGAAATCCGGTGAGTTAAGCGGATGCTTTAAATTTTCCTGTGAAAAGTTGACCGTGAGCGCAGCGGTACGAGAGGATGCGTCGTCGTGGCGCAGCATTGAGCCTCTAGTACCGAGAGCCTGGAGAACCTCTGGCTAGCAGGATTGCGTGTACCAAGTCGCCGTGATAGTTTTCTGTCCTTTTAATTTAATAGCTTTGACCAAGTCTGCACTTCTAAAAAACACGGCATAGATAACTTTTTCATTGTATGTACTTTTTTCACGATAGTTGGCGTTGGATCATCTTTATGAATTCATAGCCTACTTTGCTGACGTGTAGGCAAGTCATAAAGAGGAATGCACGTTTCAGCATCTATTACAATTTTAGATATTATGGGCTGATCGCCTTTATTCAAGAACTTTGATGTCTGTCGGCTGACCCTTACACGTTCTGATTTTTGGTGTCGTGTAAGATGATGTGAAAGCTAACTAAAATAAACTTGTTCATCTTTAATTCATCGTGCAACATCTCCTATACCGTCGCGGATATAATCCTATACTAAATCATGTGGTAGGTGCATCGATTGCCATCTTTTATCATTTTACGAAAACAAGTGACATTATCTGGAGTGACTGTTGAAACAGGTCTCCCCGTATGACCTTCAACTTAAACTGAATTGCGTCAATTACGGAATTCTCCAAACCATCAAAACACAATGGCTTAAGATGGCGCTTCATTCTTAAATTCTGATCGTAACCGCTGCACACATTGCATAGAATAGACCAACCTCGTAATCATAGCTCGTTAGTGTTCACGTATGAAGTACATTCCTTGTTTTACATAAACACACTTGAAGACACCTACGTTTAAAAACGTACGACCAGGGCGCTCGTTTTTTGTAGTGAAGCGGACTTGCACACATTTGCAATCATAACCGGGGAAAGTCGGCGTTTAACATTATCTCGATAGTTCCCGAGTGACCCTCATGTAACGTTTCTTGATTTCTATTTAACTCTTTGTTATTAAAAGGCCTTGAAGATCAACATTCGAACTGATTGATGGTTTTAAAATTGTTTTAAGTCCCCCCGCATAATGAACCCACGTACTAAAATACTAATTTTGTATTAAAATTGTTAACGGTTTTCGTTCATTTTGATATGAGCGTTTTAACGCTTAAGGTTTGACAACGTTTACGTTGTCAAACAGCTACATCAAAATAGCGAAAGGGTCAAAATGCACATACTCAACAAAGGCTATTCGTAAATATAGGGCTAAATATAAGATTTAAGGAATATTTCTAACATTACAAGAAGAAATAAGGAACAAATGGCGAAAAAGGTCGTTTTTTAGGGGTGTCTTGTGACTTTAAAATTGAAATAAACGTATTTCCTACTTCGTACATTTATTAGTACATACAAAATAAGTATATGTTAATCAAGTTTAATTTTGCAATCGCCAATTGACTTCTAGAGTTAATTTATTTCGCGTGAAAGTGACATGAATTCTAATGGCTTTTGTAATATCGATAACAAATGTCTGTTTCGATGAACTATTATATTAATATTCAATATTATTTGGCTGATGTTTTACATCATATTTTAATGTTATTTACGAATTTTATAAGCATTAGATAATCATAAAATTTGTCTATGTGATTATCAAGAATTATGATTATGGTACAGCTACTTGTAAAATTAAAGGGATAGACCTAATAAAATCCTGCTTTTGGAAATTTCTTTTTGTAAAGAAAAAAATATTAATTAAATTGAATACGATTACGTGGTGGATAAACACAATTTAATTTTAATTATCCCAGTTAAAGTCTAAAGTTTAGGTACAGATAGCAGACAGACGTGTATGTCGGAATATTTCTATTAAACCTGCGAAGGCTGCTAGAGGAATATACGTGAGGCGCACTATAAGTTTCTGGAACTGGTCACCTAGATAACCAATATTTAAAAAGTAATTGCTATGTTTGAAAATGGAACTCTTTGGCTATAGATTACAGTTTGTTTTATCTAACGTCAATTGTTTTTCCATTGCGGTGTCATTTTGAAAAATGTGTATTTTCATCACTATGGATTTAAGTCGTGAAAATTTTCGTTGTATCATTTTCTACTATTTTAACTGTAATTTGACAGCTCAGTAGAGTCTCGTTCGGCTTTTCACTACTTTTGGGGATAAAGCGTTATTCAAGGCGACTATTTATAACTGATTTATATAATCCAAGCGCGGTCATGTCAATTTCAGTGACGAATGTCCTGATTCTCCCGTCCACCGCTGTGAACAATAAAAACATTGATGCTGTGCTATGTATGATCGAAACAGAGAGGCATGTGACCTACCACGAGATTCGGGCATCCTTAGGCACGGGTGTGGGTCAAATATGATCAATCTTACACAAACATTTGGGTTTGAAAAAGCTGTGATCATGGTGGATCCCACACAATTTGACTGAGGCTCAAAAAACGGAATACATCACTTAATGCCATGCTTACCAGAGTCAAAGAAGGGGCGTCAAATTTTGTGTGAAACGTACTGCCAGGTGACAAAATATAGATTTATTGCTATTACTCCAATACAAACCAGCAATCGACCGTATGGGTTCATCGAGATGAGCCGAAACAAAACCAAAGTTGCGCGTGAGCGAAATGTCTCTAAGCAGATGAATGCTTCTTTTTTTAATAAGACTGGACACGTGGGTAATATTGCCTTGAAGAATTGTCGTACCGTGAATAGTGATTGGTATACGACCATTTGTTGGCCGGAAGTTTTTGACAAACTCCATAAAAATAAACATATACATCGTATCATCTTGCACCTCAACAATGCCAGTTCTTACATAGCCAAACAGACAAATAAACTTTGGAAGGAGTTAAACGTAGAACTTATGAGTAATCCTGCATACAGTCCCAATCTGGCACCTTGTCTGGCAGCTTGTGACTTTATTTGTTCGCAAAAATTACTAACCAATTACGCGGTCAACGATTTCATTACCAGAAGAGGCCGTCAAAGAGTATGAAAATATATTTCCGAGGTCAACAGGGACGAGTGGCACAAATACTTTCAAAATTGGTTTATTTACATGAAAAAGTGCATTTACGATGACGGAAAATATTTTGAGAGGCAATAATTTCATTTTTGACCACACATACCAATTTTTTCTCAATCATTCCAGAATTTTTCAACGCGGCTTACGTAATATGAACGGGCGACTTGGGCTAGACGTGCAATACCAATTTTTCGCCGCGCGGCGAAAATGATTTGCGGTGTGTCGCACCGCAGTAATTATTGCATCATTGAGTTTTCAATATTATTGCACGCACTTAGCAACAAAGACCTGTTTACAAATTGATTTATAAAAATCAATTTTATTATTTATAAAAATAATTTATTGTTTTATCTGTACTTAGGGAATGTTCTAGACTATTTACTGAAAGGTATATATATATATATATATATATATATATATATATATATATATATATATATATATATATCGGAATTCAAAAGCTGATGAATAAGTTCTCTTTTGTGCTTCAAAAGGTAAGTACGATCAAACGAAGTTAAAGTGGTTCTGTAGTGATTTTTTTTATCTCGGTGGGTTGTATATACATCGTCTGTTTTTCTGAGTGTTCGCTTTTTATCCTCTCTCAATCGTCGAACCCCGATTGCGTACCTGGATTTTTCCAGTTTCAACAAAAACATTAACCATAATATTTATATTTACCTATAGAATACTGCGAATGAGCGTTATCAAGATAAAGGAGAATAGATTTGTTTAAGCAATGACAGAAGAATAGCCCAATAACTAAATTGAGAAAGAGGATATCTACGGGCATCCATCAAACGGACACTTCGTCGTACGTGTCCCTCCCGCCGGGCGCTCGTCCGCCCGAAGGCCGATAGAATTACGAGTCCGAGACGGCCGTAAAACTTGTCTATGGTCATAATAAATTATGGGCATTAAAGGCACCAGCGAGCCGCGCGCGGCGCTCATTGCCCGCAGCGGGGCCCCTCATTACGGCCACTACTGGTGCGCTAATGCCCGCCGACTGATTAATGGCCGCCCCTATGACGGACCGTCTTAATGTTTATCATAAAATAAATAAGCATTTGTTTATGAGCCGTGTATTCTCCACGAAACGCATGGTTTGTCCTTCACGGTCTCGGTGCTCCGAGTTGATTTATCGATCGCTTAATGATTAATAGGTCTACTTTATGTAATATTAAATGAATCGAGAAAGAGGGAGCGAGAGAATCTTAAGAAATTAAAATGTCGCGCCCGTTTATAGTGTAAATTGAATCATACGATACTATCTCAAATTCGTATAAATTCAAGATATAAATTGGCAATTTATTTAGTTAGTATTCTAATTCGTGTTCGAGAAAAGTGACAACGCAAGGGCCACTGTGCACGGGCGCGACATCGCATAAACGCGACGTGAACATGTTACGCTTTAATGTCGCTAACATGTAGCGTCCACGAAGTGACAATGTCGCAATTTTAATTCTGCTTACTGGCCATGTTGCACGAACGACAAACTCTCATATTGCAAGAGCGACAAGTGCTCAAGTGATAAGTGCTCAAGCGACACGTTTGCTGTACCTACTTAAATAATACGTATTTTATTGATAAAATAAGATAAAAATAGCTCTAAATCATCAATATTCTTCATACAGACATATTTGTGTTCCTTTACTGTCTATGTGGTCTTATAATTTGAATTAAACTTTGATAGTGATCTACGTCTCCAGTATAACAATGCCTTCGGAGTGCTGATGGGGTTGCCGCGCTTTATACTGCCTTCGATACGTTCGTAGACGCTCAGGTCGAAGGCTTTCATGCTGTAATCAGGAAAAGAAGTGCCTCCATAATGGAACGCCTGGCAACAATCGTAGCGGCATCCTGAGTGCATTGGCAGAGAGGTGCGACTGTCTGATGCTGGAGTGGTGGGTACAACTACACGCAGTCAAATAAACAGCGAGCCGGCTGGAGATATTTTTACCATTCTAATATTTATATGCTTAATTTGCATTATTAATTTAACAAGGAACCTAATTGTATTTCTATGTGTAACTACTAACAGCAGATCTAAGTATGTCTATGTTATTAAAACTGTACTATAAACATTTTGTCTGAAATAAGTGTTTATTATTGTTATTATTGTAGAGGTTTTTGTTTATTCTGTGTAAAATGGGTGAAAAACCTCATGATCTTGTGTTAATTCTCTTACTGCGACAAACAGTATGCAATTAACATTGTTGTCTATGTATGGATGAACCTAGTAATATTTTCGCTTTCAGCGCTGCCGAATATAACTGTATATCATAATAACGTCTTCCTCTTCGCTCAAGTTTGTTACAACTGAAACTTATCTAGCTTTTGTGTATCTTCGTTGACGCAGTCAAGGGGCTACAAGCGAGTCACATTTGAATAATATTATGTTCATTCATAAAATACGTCACACGCTAAGGGGAAGCTGACCAGGGGAGGGAAGGTTAGTCACAAGCTTGTGACGTCACATGTGTAAATATAAAACTTTAAAACTATAAACTTTAAATATAACGAAAAACTTTCTCGCTATTCTTACGGTATCGCGGTTAGTGAATTTTCTAAAACGTGTGATTTATTATTAACTTTATGTATTGGATTTTAATGATTTTGGAAGCGATGCTTTAATTTAGTAATTTCTAAATTTTTTAATTAATTTTCAAAATATATGACATCACACCAGGAAAGTGGGGGGGTCACACAAGGTGACCACTAGTGACAAGAACGAGGGGGGCGCCTTAAAAATTATGAAATTCGTATCACGTAATTTAAGAATGCATCTTTAGTAGTTCAAAAGAAAATTGTTTACGGTCATGTTGCTAATTACGAAAAAAATATATATTAATTACATATTGCCTTTTGAACAGGATTTTTTTTTGTGGTAATTAAAACTATTGCAATGAGTATATCTGTCTTTTAAAAAATAGAATAAGATATATATAAATTATTAAATGTCTACTGCAATCGAATAATAAATTATTTTCCGATTTAAAATTCTGCAGTCATAACTTATGGTAATTTATGTAACACAATCACCCACGCAGATGTCAAGTCTGGTTTTTAAAATAATAGAGATATAAAATTTTATTTATTTCCACTTTCAGCCATAAATCTGCATAAATAAAGATAATATTACAAATGGCATTTTAACTTATACGTTGGGGAAAGGTTACAGTCGTTGTCGATTAATTCCAAGCTTTATGGTTATATTATATATACAAAAGATTTGATAGTTATTGAACAAGTTGCTTTTAATGTTGATGAATAATTGCTTAAATTATTGGTTGTATCAGATTTTAATGACCTCACTGCTGAGACATACCCACCCACGATCTTTTTATTTCAAGGTCTCGGAGGGTCTTGTACCTCAAGCGCCCCAAGGTGGCCTAGTATGGAAACTCTTTGGTTAATTCACCCGCGGTCAGGATCACAATCCAGTATCCTTGGGTCGAAGGCAACGCACTCAACCACTGCGCCACCGCCGTTCTATTCTGTATCGTCAAACAAAATCGTATACGGATTCTCGTTTACGCCCGCGAGACAATAGAAAACGGAACATGTCATTACGTGAAATTTTAACGCTTCGCTTTCCAAGGACTCGCCCCTGTGACACCAGCAATTCACCATCACCGACGGACGCGATAATTCACCGTCATCAAGCTGTAGCGCGCCGTTCGCGGCTCGCGCCCACCGCCGCCCCGACGTACGATTCGACAAACGCCGAAAACACCCCCCGAGCCGTTGCTCAGACGTTCCGTGGAGCGGCCGCGTCGACTATTATAATTTAAATTGCATAAGCACGTTGTTTGTCACGAGACGGACGGCGTGAAATTACACGTATTTGACTTAATGACGGGGTAACGACAATATAATCCGCCGGGCAGCGCCGCGGGCCGCGGCCGGCCGAAGCGCGCCTGCGGACCTGTTATTTGGTCGGATTGTAATTTTGGAGGAGGCATTATATTTATCGTGTGTATTAAGTGTATAATGTATTAAGGTAAGTTTTATGATTTTCACACAAATGACCCTTCGTACATTATTAAGTGTATTTTTGAAGTAAATTTCAAGTCGTCGAACTTGAAATTTGGCATCTCTTGTTAGAAAATTAAGCGAAATGAAATTTTGTTAAAACGTATTACAATAATATATCAAGGAGTTGTATATTGAATAGAAATATTCGAAAATATAGAGTGATTTTAAGCAGCATGCCTCATTTTGTGTATGTGTCAAATTTTTATTATCTGGAAAGACATAATCTCCTGTAATTTTTCTATTTTCAGACTAGATTCCCCGACAGACGTTATTCAGCCCGTTCTTGTAGGTGGCTCACCCACCTCGCCGATACCCGCAGCTCCGCCAGCATGCACATAGAATTCATTCCTTCATCCTGTATATTGATCGATGTTAATCCCAATTTCGACCCGTTTTCGATTTTGGTCTCGTTTTTATTTTTGATGCTGATCCCGTCTCTGCACTTATTTTCGATTCCAGTCCTGTTCCCGTTCTAATCCCATTAGCGGCCACAAGTCCAACTTAGACAGAGCTGGGAGCATAAGCTACTATCAAAAGAAAATATAAGCTATGTTACTCGGGGATATTGTTATTTCTATAAGTCAAAGAAGTATTAAAATCATCTTAAGCATATAAATTTATGGATGAAGCCAGAGATAAAAGTTGGCGGACTAATTGACTTAAGAATAGTGTAGCTATATATTAGTGAAAGAATTTTGAGAATTAACTTAGAAGTTCGGTTGAGCAGTACAAATACGCCGATAAAACCGTGGACAAAGTTAGTTTTTTTTAGGAACCTTTCTGGACGTGTGTATTATATATCACAAAAATTTCACCGTAATCAAATGGCTTAGGCAGGCATAGGGGACAAATATATAAACATTCATTTTTGGGGATCTGAGACAAAATGGCCAAAACGGAACCCTTGTAGTTTCGTTATGTTCATCCGTCCGTCCGTATGTCACAGACATTTTATTCAAAAATTGCAAGACATATATTGATGAAATTTATAGTGTAGGTAGGTGTCTTGTATAAATCGCTACTTAGTTGGTGGTTAAATAACATAAATTAATATTTTTAGGAGGTTTTTTAGCAAACATTAACGTGTGATACATACTTCGACAGTTCTATTAAAAACATTTTAAAGTTTGTAAGCACTTTTTCTGATTACTTGAATAGTTTCGGAAATAATCTCTCTGAAAGTTGCAGCAATTGTGTCCCTCTATCTATTTTCTAATTCGTATTTCCGAAGAATATGCAAAAAAATAATGAAGATAGCACTTAATAAATACTTTCAACGAAAATTATTTTGAACATGATGAGATGTACTGTTTTTGAGTTATTGTCAAAAAACTACGCTTCTCAACAAAAGGACGTGTCAAGTGCCATGAAGATACGCGCTTTTGCTGATGCACTTTAGTTTACACTAGTTTAAAAGTATTAGTCGACATACCTACTTGTTTTTTCTAGCTATAGGCGACTAAAGTACTCACAAGTATTTTATGCGGGAAACGTGGAAAAAGTATAACAACGTACTTTTTTCATATATAGTGCATTTTTTGTAATAATGGCTTCGGAATCCTATAATAAGCATGGTCATGGCCAGTTTTTATATACATAATTGAATTCCTTCAGTTTTTGTATTGATCGATATAAATTTCAATCCCAATCCGACTTTTTATTCCGATTAAAAGAAGAATTACGTTATGTCTATCGTTCGAATTGTGGGTTATGGTGAGTTCGTACAAATCTTTCAAAAAAGGCATTTTCAATTTTACCCGAATTATAAAACAAATCCGCAGCTTTTTTCCTTCAAATTTTTTCAGGAACCTTTTCAGACTTTAAGGAATATTGGAAAAAAAGTTATCCGAATCGTTCCAGCTGTTCTCGAGTACTTGCGCTTAGCAACACATTGAGCGATTGATTTTTATTTACATAGTTTGAGGGGCCTACCTCTCGCGCTCCCCTCGCTGACCTGCGGGGGGTCGGGGGCGGGGAGTGCAGATGACAGCAACGCGACGATAACGTCCAGGGCCGACGCGATAACCTGCTCTCGAATTCATGAAGCCACTGACTTGATTTGACCTTCATAAGAACCTTCTTTAGGCTTCGACGGATATTTGAGAAAAAATGAATTAGCCAAACCAGTCCAGCTGTTCTCGAGTTTTGAGTTTGGCAACATAAAATTTCGTTGCTCAGTGACGCTCGTGGTCATTATCGATTCATTCAGCTTCTAGTTCGAACACAATAATTTTAGCCACAAAGCCACCACTGGTCTTTTATACCTTCGTAAGTCATAAAGTATTATGAATATCATAATCGATAATATGCTTAGTAACTAAATTAATATTTATGAATCGGCGTTGTTGGACGCTCGCGTGTTAGAATTTAGGCAATCGGTGATGGTTATTCTATGACAATGAGCATGTCTATTAGTAACTGTCTGTGAATTTCGGTGAAGGGGCTTCTATTACCGTTTGATGTACCATCATTCGATATTTATAATGCGAAGTGGTTTGGAGAATTTCTGTTGGTAGTTTTACACTCCTGACGCTCTGTTAGCTATAACTGTTTGGAATTTCCTGAAGATGTTCTGATTCTCCACCAAGCATACGAAGAAATTTTATGCTAACCATTGGAAAAATTAAGATAAACACAATAGTAAAACTTGCTTAGGTGTTTGATATCTATCAGTTTTCTCGAATCAATATTCAATTCATTATATGAAGATTCTTAATGGAATTTATATCTATTTGTACGCGTTAGTACGTGCACAGATAGATATACATGCTTTAGACAAGCGTCTAATTATGAATTTCTGCGAATCTACACATCACAATAAAATATCATATAGCATTATAAGTTTAATGTCATAAAAATAGGTTAACCCTGTAGGCCAACCCTAAAACTTTCCGCTATTTTCAAGTTCAAAACACTCGAAAATATACGGGATTTGACGCAATTTTTTGAGTAAAAATACGGTTTGTTTCGATTTCTTTCGACAACGATTTCTCGCAAACAAATCAACCGATTTTGACCCGGTTTACGGCAATCGACATGTTTTTACAGGATCAAGAGCTGATTAGATTTTGGAATTGATCGGTCCAGCTATTTTAAAGTTATTTTGAAAAAAACTTTTAAAAATTTTTTTTTTCTTAATTATTTAAAACTTTCTCAAAATCTACCTGTCCAAATCGACCCAAACTTTCAGGAAATCTAAGTTTGGTGAAACTCTTTGGAACGCCGTTTAGTGGGCTTGATTCGGTCAAGCCGTTTAAAAGTTATAAGAGGTTTACATACATCCACACATACACACACACACACACACACACACACACACACACACACACACACACACACACACACACACACACAGACATACGGACATCATCTCAGGGATGATCAGAGAAGCTTTCTAGACCCTCAGAACGTCGAGATCTGATGAGAACTCCATTTTTGCAAAATGGGGTGAAACTAATAACTTCCCGAAAATTTTAGAATATCTTCAATTTTCTTAGCGGGAAGTTAAAAATGTACAAAAGCTGGGTAACAAAATATCTTTAATTTAGGGAAGTTTGATTTGCTTCAAACTCTTTGAACCAATATTGTTAACAAATGGACCAAAATATTGTTAAATGAGTATGAACGAATTAAAGATAGAAGTAAAATAAAGAGATGCAAATTAAACATATTTCTCTTTTTGGTTTCGTAATACATAGAGCGGTATTGTCGTTTGATTTATTATATCTACGATTATTAAATAATATGAGAAATTATTAAAAGTCGATAGAAAAATATCAAACGGTCTCATTAGGGATCTTCTTTGCCAGTCACTTTTATTAGGGACGCTTGTCTAAAAGTATACTTTCACTGTGATGTCAATTTGTCGGTTTGAAAAATAGTAACAAAAATAACCTTAAAAGTATAAATCTCGTGGTGATGAATGAATGTGGCGAAGAAAAGGGAACCTGTTTTGTATAGACGCGACATGTATGTTGTCCACCGGAAAAAAGACTAGACCCAGCACTGCGCCAGAGTGCAATGTTTGGATCTTCTGTTTGTGCGATCGGCCTATGTAAATTTGTTTGAGCGATATACGACTTCATATAAATGTAATTTATGAGCAGTGCCAATTCTAGTGGAATTATAGTCTCATCACAATGGACTATCGTGAATAACGACATCTGGTGGTGGTACGCATGCTGCAATCTAATAAACAATGATCACAAGTAGCGTTTCCGGCCCATTGCACTGATGTGTACTAACGTACTAGAACAGATGACACGAACAAAGTCTGTGCGCCATACTTTGTTGCCCACGGCCAACAACTTCGTCATTTGCTGGTTTCGCACTCAAAGACATTGTACGCTACAGTCATACAAATAAATAAAATGCCATTGTGCGTGTTAAAAAACTAACACCTAGCAACCATTCAAAAGCGATGAAAAAACATAATGGCGTGATACATGATCGGCAAGTAAACAAAATTTCTAATAATACTAATTAAAATTAACTTATAAAAACTGTTTTCTGGAGTTGTTGTTGTTCCCGCCATTTTTATATTCAAATCATAGAATAAGAAAAGTGAACCTTACAGATGAGACACGTGCGTGACCATATAGCTATCGATAAATAGTGTTGGTGAAAGTTTGTGTAAACTGATTAATTTTTATTTTTAGTCTTATTTTTCTAATAATTACAATATTTATGGAATAAATTCATTTTCAAGGTGAGAATAATACAGAAACTCTTCTAATTTGACAAATTACAATAACATTTGGCTTAGAGATAGCATAAAATCAGGGAAACGTTTAATAATTACATATTTAGTTTTTTAGATCTAGAATTATTTAAGAATTGACGAGGAACCGATCGATTAGACCGATTTTGCTGAAATTTTAAGTTTGTTCTTATGTCAAGAGTGTTTATTTAATAATAAAGATTTTATGTAAGGTTTTAAACGTATTTTATAATTTAAAGTACGGACGCCAAAATCAATAATTATCATTTTAGGAACCGATAAAAAGTTACCAAATAAATAGTCGTTAAAGGAAGCCAAAGTAACCTTAGCAGTAAAACTAGTCGTCTAGGCTTTTATTTGAATACGATCCTTGCTCGTAATGCAATAGGTAGAAGTAAGAGCGAAACGGCAAAGTGTAACTTCTGACTAGGTTAGGTCTCGTCTATGACCACTAACCCCTACCGCGCGCCCCACGGCTGACGCCCACATTTTGATCACGTTGTCTGTTCTAGTAATTTGGTACGTATTATTTAAATATTACGATTAATTACAATTGGTTTCTCTTGTTTTAATTAAATTAACCTAGTTAACATAGTTAAAAATTGCAAACTAGACAAAAAAGATTTTATAGTAAAATCTCTTTGGTTGTCCTGATCGTATCTGGCTAGTTTTGATACTATTAAATAGACGATATTTTATAAACAGAAAAATAAAAAGTAAAAACGGTGTCTTACCACTTTTCTACTATTTTTCTATTAACCAAAATGAATAAATCTAATGCAGAAATTCGATACATTTTGAAATTTATGAACTTAACGCAGTGTCGGTAAAAGTAGCAGTCCGGTAATTTTGATGTCAAAAATGAACCTCGCTCTGGTCGATCTGTCACGGAAATCGCGCACGCGCTTTCAGTCCGGCCGAGCACTTTTAAGGTTGTGTCTAAATTTTTTCAAGTGTTTTTTCAATGATGTATTTTTATAATAGTCACTTTGACAAAATTGTTTTAAAAAGAAGGAGATTATGAATATTTGCGAAAAGATCCAGGTCCAGTTTAGGTACATCTTAGATAAATGAACGGTAATAGTAATAATAAACGAAATATTAACTATTGTTAATAGTTTAGTTCTTATTAGTGCTCGACAGGACAAACATTAATTAAATAATCATGGTTCAATACGGTTCGCCGATATAAAAATAAATACCTACAGGTCGATCACGCGTCTGTTCAACACGCAAAATACTTGACGGGCTCTTAGACAAAGTTTGATTAAACCGCTCAATTGATTGATTAGATTGATTAAGTTAAGTAAACCGTTTTTAGTTGTCTGAATAACATACCAACATAAGTAAGTGTAATATTTAATCCCATCAGAAACATAAAATATACAAAAAGGCGAGTCTTGCAATGCAGTCCTTTCACAGCAAAAGTTGTGAGATTTCATGTAAAACAGAGTCAGTTATTTTAGTTAGAATCTATTCTTTCTAAAGTATATAGTATCTTTTTTAGGAAGAACCTATTTAATGACTTCGTCACAAATTGTTTCCTAATTAGGTACCTACCAATATCTATAGTGGCCTTATCAATTTTAGACGTTTTCGTTACTATAATAAATATATCTTGGCAATCGCACGGCAACATAATAACATCTATCTATAATATTAGCGATGGGAAGCTTTATTTGTGCTTGTATTGCATACGTATTACATATATTATGCCTGCTATAGCGCTTTGTTCAATTATAAGTATTTTAAATAGTAGATCACTGTAATGTGATTACGTTGCCATCAATCAACGACACATCGTCTACGACTGACTGTACCTACCTACAGCCACTATCCATATAGTCCCTTTGTCTCTAGGCGGTGCACAGAGCGCAGGTATACCTATATACGAGATTAAAAATTTAATTATGCAGTTCGACAAACTTATTCGTCATGCAAATGAATATTAATAACCAAAAGGCAATTTTGGAAACAGTTTTTTTTTGACGTGACAACGTCTTAAATTAGGTTGCGGCTGGGAGTCACTTATGAAAAAGTGTAACGCTCGGTAACGTAACGATGAGTCACCGAACGAGAGAGAGGCCCGCCGAATGCCTTGCGTCTCTCTCCCACTCAACTATGATCGGTCTGCCGCGCGCGCAGCACTAGAGAATTAGTGCATAGCTTGCAAATGTATTGCAAGTTATTGTATGTATATTTGTATATAAATACGTATGTATGTGTAAAGGTAAAAATAAAATTTTGTTAATATGAAATTCAGTGCGAGATTCTTTGTATAAATTAATGTTTTAAATATAATTCTTTGTATAAATAAATGTTTTAAATTGTTACTATTATTTCATCCTTCTTCCTACTATACGAATGAATATTCACATTAAAATGATTTTACCATTCAAAGTCGTTGTCACGTAAAACTTTCGCCCGTATACCGACTTTACAGGCAACCAAATTTTTTTTTTGTATAGGTAATGACTGCCGTATCCGCGTCGCCGGCCGCTCGCTTCGTAGCTCGCAGCGCGCCGCAGACAGCGCTTTCGGCGGGCGGCGATTTGCACGAGGAAACAATAATTTATGTGCCCTGTCGAACCTCCAACGCGATAGATTATTCATATTTATGCGAAACGTTATAGGGGTGTGCGCTTTCGGGACATGACGGACGGCGAAATCACTCACGGCCGACAAGGCACTTGTTAGAGCCGGGAGGTGGCGCGCGCGCTCTCGAATTTGTTTTGTCTGTTACGGCCACGCCGCGATCGCGTGCGATCACGGAGTGCGGATATTTTCATAGAGCGTCCTGTCGGCGATACGTGTTGGTTTGGTTAACGCTTTGAAAGGAAATAACGATAACTTATAACGGAAATGACATAGTGATTAGCTATCGACTTTCAGTTTCGCCTTTGAACGCTCGGTTGGATCAAAAAAGACTCCTTTAATGAAATCGAGAGAGAGAAAACGACTTTGACAAATTGAAATCAGTCGATTCCAGGCGACTCCGTTTATGAGAATTTCTATCAGCTCCGCTCATATTTAATAACAATAAAAGGCTTACAAGTGTTTCATGGTTTCATAACAGTTATTTTGAATGTGCAAATGGTGAACAATCAACAAAGATGAACAAAGCTGAGACAGCGAACAAGCAGGCAGATAGATGCTGGAGTGATCCATAAGTACCTTCTGTTTTGGTATGAAAAGTTGAGTTTTATGTCATTGACAGACAAAGAACCGGTATGGAAATCCCAATCGAAACATGCAGACACGAGAAACAGTTTAATTGTAAATGCTCGGCTTCGAATCCGATTGAAAATTAGCCTTTTATCCGCCAAACATGCGTTTTTTAACGAGTTTATAACGTCATGGACTTGAATTGTGTCTTCTATTAAAAGTCTGACTGTGAGTTTTCTTTTAACCTTCTTCTTCGGTTGTCAGTTTGTGAGATCTAATATAAACCGTTTTTAGTGTTAAGGAATAAATACCTACAGTTTTATTTTCATTGTTGCTGTAATGGTGTACGATAACGTGAATTATAAAAAATAATTTTGTAAACAAAACTTATAATGCTTAGCAAACAATATGTAATATTAATCATATTTAATATCGCGTAATTGTTAGATGTAAAGACATAAAGCAATTCTAATCTAACAAACGAAAGTTCTACGATGTTAAACCAGCGTTGCTAGCGACTGTACCGCGATAAATAATTATCACCGCAACAATGAATCAAACCGCTACGAAGATAAATGCATATGTTTACCTTTAGAAGTGGCTGTGTGGTGGGCCTGCGCCCACGCACGGCCATTACTTCATTATACCATGATTGATACATCAGCCGCGCCGTTCCGACGAGATATTGTAGGTACTATACAAGTGAAGTAATGTATTGTAATATCATTTATAAATTGGCTACATTCAAATTATTATCAGTCATGTTTCATAGGATGACTTATGATCCCGGCTCAGCTCACGTAAATCGAGTTCGAGATTAGATACCGTCAAAACACAATGTGTTAGGTTTTCACTATTATCTGTTTTTCTAAAAACAGTTAGTTCATCAAAAACATAATCCAATAAAAGGGTTTTAGAGAAAATTTTTTGTTTGCGAAATAATATCATGCTATAAAAAGTATCTTGTTAATGTTATATAATTATTTTATTATTAAAAATAAATTAACTAAATGATTCAATCAAGACATTTTTTACTCATTGCATTTTAATCACTAAATTACACTTATAAAAAGTGGTATTTGAGAGGATTTTTCACTGCCAAAACAAGTTGCGAAGTTCGTAACCTATTCCTTTAATTTAACAATGCCAAGATATGATCTATCATAATAATGAAAGAGCATGTCTTGGCATTGATATTCATGGTTGACACGTTTCAAGCATGGAAATAACGAGAATAAAAGTAAACAGCTTCAAGACATTCACATGCAGCATTTTTTTCTGCTCTGTGTTTTAATGGCAAACATTTTATCATAGTATACAGGAGTTTATCACGAAGCCCTGCAGAACCCTTTGGGCGGCTGTCGCCGCTTTGTCACGGTAACGAGGGCGGTTTTTCACGCGCCCGCCCGCCCTTTCAGGGAGTCCTTTGACTGAAAACGTTATTTGTGTGTTGCGCGCAGCTCGTAGCCCGCGCGCGCGCCGACACGGGAGTGCATCAAATGTCCGCATAAATAACTCAGCAGCCGGCTCGCTGCAAACGGACTAGGCAAATAAACGAACAAGACGTTGTACTGTGTACGATTTTGTCGAAATGACACGTTCATATATTAAGTTAACGATCGCTGGTCTGTCTGACTGATTTGTCGTTTATACGAACGAATATAGGAATAGTGAAAATTCATTTTTCTTTCATTTTTATGCTACGTACTCATATTTAAAACAATGTGTACGTAAGTCTATACACGTAGTGTATACAACAATATTATCTCTATGTTTTTTCTTGAATTGTATTTTTAAATTAGCATTGTAATACAGAAACAAATTTCAATTGAAATTCTTTAACATATTAATTCAAACGAAGAAAGTAAAATGTGTTATGCAAATTTAATTAGACTGTGGATATACTTCCGCTTTAGAATTTTATTAATCACCAAAAAAAAAATATCATGTAAACGTACAGTACCGATCAAAAAATATAGTAAGTCTATTTTTTCTCGTCATGACAAACTGTTTGTACACGTAGCTACAGTTGGTAATATTATGACAATATTTCGCAGTAATTTTTTTATTGCACTAACTTGCTTTTTACTCATTCATATTTTAATGATATAAGAACGTATTGTATCATTAAAAAAGTATTAAACTATGTAGATGTTTTAATACATTTCTTCTTAGATGATGATTGCTATTACAATTTTTGGACTATTATTTTTTATGTAATGGTATCAATATGTCGTCTATTATCCTCGGAGTCTTTTGTTAGTAGGCTGTGGTCCTGACGCACGTTAGTTCAACTTGTGTTACGAACTTCACATAGCTTTGAATACTCCTATAAAAAAACAGTGGCACTCCGGGGAGTGCCGACAGAAGCGAAAACTTGAACAATTAGGTGTGTATTTTTTGAATCAGGAAATATTTTATTGTGCAGGATATACTTTTAAATGAAGTGTTTTTTATTCACTATTATAAACTACTACTACAAAAGTTATTTTTAATGTAATTAGTAAGAAGTTTATATCAGCAACAATTATTGTATAATAATTTTAATTAGTGACTTCGGGAAAGTTTTGAAGAACTTCAAAAATGGATTTTTGGTGAAAAGCTCATATATTATCATTAATCTCTAATTTAAATAACATAAGCATGTCACGAGCGCTTAAGGCATGCACATTTTGTTTTACCAAATTTTCTTTGTACATATTAATTATAGTTTTCATTTCCATTATATGTAAATAATATATATGTATGTACTTATATATGTATATGCTCATATATGTATAGAGGTGTCGGTAACGGTTAGTGTCGCGAGTTCAATGGTTTTTTCCATCTCAAAAAATGCCCAACGCGCCTAAAGAAGTTTTCACTTCAAAAAACTTCTACAGTGCGCAAACTTCATGACAATGATTTTTTTCAACGCCTTTTGTTCTTTCAATAGAATTATCGTTTGTATCGTTTTATACAACTCAAAAAATGGGAGAGAATTCAATGATTTTAAATCTATTCGTATTGTCAAAGACGTTTGGTGCCGACTCCGGATTATGAATGTTCTCGTAATCCTCGCATTGTATTACTTGAGAAATCTAAAGGTACCTACTGATATAAGATTCATGAAAATCAGACGAGTCGTCTTGTTTGACGTTATAAGAGAGCAAACATTTTTTAACACACTTGTGATGTAAATTTAAATGTTATGGGTCATTCTTCAATTGATCGTCGTCGCCTATATGAATGAGATGATGAGTCAGATGAGTTGACAACGCGTCACCGTTATTTTGAAAAGACATACAAACAATGGCATTGTCCCTTTTGGCTTGGCGCCATTGGCTTATAAAAAATGATAGCGAACCTGGTTTCATGATCAATTTTCGTGAAAGATGTAACCAGAATTTTGTTAGTGACGGACAGAGAAAGGTCTTTCAATACGATATTTTTTCCACTTTTTGGAATCTCAAGTAAAGGCCAGGGCGGTGCAATGTCCCAATACCCGTACCTGGTGAAGCTCATGATTTTCTATACATCAAATTATTTTAATTATCTCTTTGTATAACCACATAATTTTATACAGACTTATTATATCCCTGATTGGCACAACACTCTGTATAATGACAAAATTATAGTAATCGGATAACACGTTTGAAATTTAAAAACTAGCAATGCATTCTAGTGCAAGCAAATCCGAGGCCACGTATAAACCAAAATTTCTACTCTAACATTTAAAACGCCTTAAGGAATTTACTTAAAAAACTAAATATAAAAATACGTGTCCAGCATCTCTACTGGTTTCACTTATTCTTTGCAAGTCTCAATTTAGGTTTGGTTTTTGTCACAATTTCAAAGATCAGGATGTCAAGGCGAACCTATTGATGCCAAAATCAACAATATCAGGCAACGCATTTCGGCTCCAGTATCAATCATACTTTCAGGTTGATAAACACATTATGGGATGGCAGAAAGATCTAATGCACATTAGTTCTACATGACTCGAGCTACAGCGTATTTATTGATCGTAAAGTATTTTAAATACGGTAACGCGGTCAAGAATTTGTGTTGAATTTTCACAATAAATTATAGTCTATAAAGGACACTAGAGTTAAGCTGAATATAATCTAGCAAAATCATAAATGAAAATATAGCACTAATAAATCACTAACTTTGGCAAAACAATTTTGTAAATGTAGAATTTCCTTACTTTTGTCTTTACGTGATTACGTCAAACGTATTTACGTGAAACCCGCACATATATTTACACTGAAAATACAAGTATTCTTATTTTATGAAAAACTTTCTTTTTAATTTCTGCTAACAAGTCTGTTGTTCATTTATTAACTACGATGATGAAAATCGTCGCTTTCTCCTAAAATAGTAACGAAATTAATGAAAGAGATAATTTAAAAAATTCTAATATACATATTAAATAATAGTACCATTCTCAATATAAACTACCTCACATTGTTGGATCCACCAAAGTCATGTTAATTTATAAACAATATTTTTAAATGTTTTTAATGAAGTTTTGTATGCAGGCCTCTGGCGACGTATTTTTTTCTTGGAGCGTTGAAGCAACACAATCGATATTAAAATTAATATTTCAGGCAAACAGTCGTCGGTGTTGGCAAACATTTCCTAGTTACGTCTTGTCAAAAGCGTCACGTGTTCAATGTGTTCGTAGTGTATTCTGTTCCTAACGCCCTATTATTAAAGTTGATTTTTCTCTCGATTGTTATAAAAGACAATTATATGCTTAATCAACGAATAGTAGACTCATTTTCGTTTCGAATTAAGTCGTATTTCGTTCGGTGGAATCTTTAGTGTCTAGATGAAAGGTCCCGTCTTTCGACGCGTTCAACGAAGACGAGGCGGGCGTCGAGAAAAACCGATGACAGCCGACGGCTGCCAGCACCGACGGGCGATTTCTAGCTCGCATCCCGCCGATTTCTACTCTCGGAGCGCGGAGGCAAGCGCGTACGGCGAACACGCATAGAGACAGTTCCGTATATACATATATTAATTACGTCTATAGAGAATTAAGATAATCTGGAAGGAAAAAAGGGAGAAACGACATACTCCATTGAACAACGATTATGTTTACAAATAAAATGAACTGTTTCAATTGTTTAAGTAAGTTTTCGTATTTTTATAGGGAATACGAAAGAATGGTTTTGTTAACGAACAGATCATTTTCCCTTTCAATTTGAGCACAGATTACTAAAAATGGAAAACGATAATTTATAAGAATTGATGCTGCTTCAATAGATTTATAAGAATATTTTTATTTAAAAGTATACATGATCCTTTTTTAAGATGCATGTTGATTAATTCATTTATTCACAATCTTACACAGTCTTGGAACATATCTTGGCTTTGCTACTACTTGTTGTTGAGATTCAATTTGCTTTATGTATTGGCTTTTCATCAATAAATTTATCATTGATGGCGATTGATTAATCAACCATTAATCACTTCGTCACGACACGAAAAGTTGCTTTCATGAACTAACAAAACTATTTGTATAAATTCTACAACATACTCTTTAAATGTTTTCAGTATAATGCATTGCGATACGTTTGGCGTACTCAATAAATTAACGTTTATTTGCACAGTACCTACACCTACAACCACTTAAATTTGAAATCCGAGGCCTTGCAATTTTTTAACAATTTCTTATTATGATTTTTACGATCTACCACTTCCACGGTTCGTGGATTGAGAAAGAATGAGAAGTAAACATTAAGAAAGGCAGAAGATGCACATTGAATACTAATCATTACACAAAATACTCTATTGAAATAATATTTTTTATTAAACACACTTAAAATATCTTATGAAACTATTTCTCCGTCATTACTTATACTCAATATTGATAAGCGAAGAAATAAATAGATTTGCCATTGTCCAAATCCAAATACGTGTGTATTAAATCTAATATTTAGATTAAGATAAAGGTTATCAGTTTAATTACGATTTATCTGCTCGTAGTATCGAAAGTGATAGATTCGAGCAAAATCATACGTAACTAACGATAAAATATGGGAGTTTGTTGTTGTTGCCAAGCGATTTCATTATCTGAACACCTCATCGCCGAGTGGCACATCCGTAACAGCGGCCTTATTATCGTGTTGTGTCCTCACTAATCCATTATGGGGGGCATTACATATCAGCTTATTACCGTTGCACTGCAAAGGCATTGTCCACATTTTTTATTTTAATGTCTTAGAAGCTTATCTCTCTCTCTCTCTCTCTCTCCGGAGATAATAATTTCCATGATCTATGTCCCGGACTGATCATTCCCAGGCAGGAAGAAACTGATTTAATTTATCGAAGTTAAATAGACTCATTGGTTAGTTCGTTTATGATCAGAAGGCGAAATCTTTACCTTTTGGTGTTTACCTTTGAAGATAAATGTCTTCAAAAAAGCAGGAGGTTCTATGTTTGTCTGTATGTATTTTTTTATGTATGTTCAGCGATAATTTCGTCAATTGTGGACCGATTTCAATTTTTTTTTTTGTTTGAGAGCGTATACTTCCGAGGTGGTCCCGTAGTCACCAAGTCAGGATCTGATGATGTGATAAACCCTCAAATATTATAGGCATGTATAATGTGTTTGAGCTCCTTTCTTTTAATCGTTCAAGTTATTGTATAAGGCATCGCATCATGCTGCTGAGTTGATAATGCAAACCACAGCACTCATTATCGGTTAGGAGTTACCGGATAATACTACGATTTGTCGCTAGACACTACTCTCAATGTCTATTAGTAAAACCTAGTACTTACTGAATTAAACTTAATTACTTATTAATCTACCTACATATTTTTATTCGTTTATATAATTGTAACATTACGATCTTAGTAGGAACACATCACAGCTCATAGAATCATCACAACATCGGAATTACTTACTCTCTAACAGTAGAAATAGAGTGAATTAATTTAATGTGGAAGCGAATAAAAATGTAATCTGTAAGATTTGTAGAACTTTTATATGATAACGAATAAGTATAATGTATGTAGTTTGTCAAATAAGTATAATTCGGTACTTTCACTCCAACAAAGAATGTAAAGGCACTTGAATGACTTCCAGTGGACAATGAATTCGAGATAGGAATTGCTTTTCCCCTAGCTCCGGACAAACGTAACGGAGAGCGCTGATCGGTTTTTTTAACCATGGCCTAAGACACGTATGAAGTAGCTTGATGAATTATAAAGTTATAATCAGTCGATAACTAAAAATGCGAAGTTAAATAAATTTTTCAAAAAAAAAAAACTGCCTTTAAAAATTTATTTAAATATTTTATTAACCAGAGGCAGTCCCAGAGGATTGTTGCCGGTCATCTCACACGATCGAATCTAACGAGATACAATAAAACAAGTAGTTTTAAATTGCTTTACTATAGAGTATACAATAGGGTGCTTCTTATTTTTCGATTTTTGAAAAATTACTGCGTCAGCCCGTCATTCGCTTCTATCATCTACAAAACGAACTCACATTTTTTATTTAATTTTTAGATTGAATTTTAGGGGTCGCTACCTACTGTCAAAGTTTGAAAAAATCGTAAAAATTATAGTTTGCAGCTCATTGTGTGCATATCAGTTATAAACATTGTTTACAATAATAAAACATAGGAAAGCAACTCTTTGTCGCATTGTCCAATACAAGAACACTAGTACCCACCCCTCTACCCCTCCTGCACATTCCAGTCACAACTGGATTAGGCAGGCAGTGACATATATGCTGTGACAGAGAGTGCACGTTCCGTTGTGTTTTGACCCGTACCGCGTTTTGTTATATCATGGCGTCCACGTCTAGTTCACTTTTGTTGACTAGAAACAAAACAAATGTTTGGTTAGTTGGACAAACGTCTGACCACTTAATTCAAAGCAAATTACCAACAACAAAGAAGTGTTGTGTTTATTCTTTCACTATAAAATCGTAAAGAAGCAAACAAATCGCAATTCGGCCAATTCTGCTGCTAGTGACGTCATATCATTGTGGGAACGAGCAGGAATTCCAACTAAGTTAAAGAAAGATGTTATAAAGAAGATAGAAAACAAGTTTAATGAGTGGCAAAAGTTGAAAAAAAAGGAAAATAAAGTTAAACGTTCTGAAGGTCTACGGAATAAAGAAAAGGAGTGGCAAGATAATTTGGAATACCTGTTTGACATAGCTCACGCTGATGCTCTAAATAAGATTACCATCGAAGAAGATAAACTATTTTGATTGCGCAAAGAAAAGAGAACGCCCTGGCACTATAGGTGGAGTGGACAAAGAATATTCGAAAAATTGCGAGAAAGAGGAGAAAAACGCTCGCTTTCAACGTAGTTTACATCGAGAAAAAGTTACTCTGAATCCCTGCGAGAAAAATTGATACTGTCTTCGCCCAGCAGTAGTGATTATGAGTGTAAAAGTTCGACGTCAGAAATTTCAGTAAAGGCGGGACCTTCAACGGCAAATTTAGAAGTCCCACCTAAAAGAAAACGCGGCAGAAAGAACATCTTTGATGAACGCTTATCTGCAAGCCTCGATTTTGCTAAACTTAGTGACAGAAAAGCAACTGTTGTTTTGACATCTACGCTAAAAGTGCAGGTACCGATCCATCAAAGTACAATATAAATTCGTCTTCAGTTCGTCGCCAACGTATGAAGCAAAGGAAAAGGGTAGCGGAATCCCTAAAAAAAGAATTTCAGCCAAATACGCCTCTTACTGTTCATTGGGACGGCAAACTGATCGAAGACATAACAGGACACAAAACAGTGGATCGCCTTCCTATTTTAGTGTCAGGACAAGGTGTAGATCAACTTTTGGCTGTCCCAAAACTCAGTCATGGAACTGGGGAGGCGTGTGCTTCAGCTGTTTATGACACTATTGTTTCTTGGAACTTGGGCGACAAAATCAAATGTTTTGCTTCGACACCACTGCGGTCAATACAGGTTTAAGAGCAGGTGCTTGCATTTTATTAGAACAGAAGATAGAAAAGATGCTCTATGGTTGGCCTGTCGTCACCATATAATGGAAATAGTGCTAGAAGCAGTTGTAGTTCAAGCACTAGGCCCTTCAAGTGGACCAGAAATACTTATCTTCAAACGATTTAGATCTGCTTGGCCTAGCATTGACCAGCGTAAGTTCAGTATAGTTTCTTCAGATCCCGACGCTTTAAGATACGTACAAAATATAGCAGACAGTACAATTTCATTTGCAAAAAAGCAGTTAAATGATTATCAACCACGTGACGATTACAAGGAACTTTTGACACTGACAATAATATTTTTGGGAGGTGTTCCTAATAAAGGGATATCATTTAGAGCTCCAGCAGGTCTTCATCGCGCTCGGTGGATGGCAAAAGCAATTTATTGCCTTAAACTTTTTATGTTCCGAGACCAGTTTAAAATGACAAAGAGAGAACTCAAAGCCATTACTGAAGTTTGTGTTTTGTAGTTATGATTTATATAAGATGCTGGTACCAAGCTCCCTTGGCAACTTCAGCGCCAAGGAATGACTTATGGCTATTAAATAATCTCAAGAAATTCGAAAATATAAATAAAGCCATATCAAAAAGCTTTAACGAAATTTCTGGGGCATTTATGGTATCTTTCTGAAGAACTTGTTGCGTTTGCTTTTTCGATGACGAAATTTCGATTGAATGCAAACAAAAATGGTAATTGCCCTGAGTGAAGAAGGTTCAGAATATAGCCCAAAGCGAATCACCTTGGATATTAGTCACATCGAAGAAAAAGTATTGAGAATTTCGTAAACAGCAACACCTTAAGATTTTTACAATCCTGGGAATTCCGTCTACATTTCTACAAAAAGAACCTCGTCTTTGGGAAGAAGATGAAGACTACAAGGCTTCTAGAGAAATAGTGCGTTCTATGAGAGTGGTGAACGATATTGCGGAACGCGGTGTCGCATTGATTGAGGAATTTAATAAAATAATTACTTCAGACGAAGAACAAAAACAATTCCTTCTTTTGGTTGTAAAAAAATTCAGGCAAATGTATCCTGATACGAAAAAATCTACATTATTAGCATAAGCTGTTTTTTTTGTTATACTAACAGTTACATAATTTGTATAAGCTTGTTTTTTATTACGTCATTAAAGAATTTCCTATAATACTATTTTTTTTATTTTCATTCGCTGGTAGCGACCTCTAAATATTACTTTAAAAATTAAATAAAAATTACACATTAGTTTTATGCATCATAGAACAGAATAAAAGGGTGACACACATCAAAATGAAAAAAAAAAATTTTTTTACCTCTTAAGAAGCACCCTAGTATACAAAAACAAGCCTGTTGTTCACTCCGTATTACGGCGGTGCCTCATTTGTCGTACTTTATGTGATATTGGTGAAACTTTGAGGCGAAGTCAGCGTCGGAACGCTCCAATACACGCACTGTGAACCACGGGTGGTTATAACTTCTTTTATTCTGATTATACAATACCTATTGAATTTCGATTCAATAGGTATTGTATACGATATTGAATTGATTTTTTTAAAATGTAATAGCCCATTACTTGTATATTGCATTTAGAATGGGCCTCTTAATAATATTGTCTCCTTTCGCATAAATGATTTTTTGCTACTTATTGGAATTCCAATAATTCCTTAAAAATGTAAGTAATACATCTAGCAGTCAAAATTATCTTATCTTTCTTTGCCACTTGAGAAAAAAACTACACTATAATGCGTTTAAATTACTTTAAGCTATGCGTAGTTAATTATGCATTTTAAAGTCGACAACAGACGTTGCAAATTATATTTTTACATGTACTGTCCGAATTTAACGCATTCGATTATAATTTGAAATAATATATTTAAGAGTAAAACAGTATTTGTTATTTAGAAAACATACGCTTACGCCAAACGCACAAAGTTGGATTCGATGTGTTGTTTATTTACAATGCCCTTATTTGAACGGTAACAAAACCTACACGCCTACTACACTCTGATTCAAACCTACTTCATATTCACTTCTTATTCATAATCCTGAAAGTGGTGCAAAGTTTTCAACTCGTATTTGGACATCGGCGTCCCTAGTAGTACGAGTTACGCATATAATGCATTGCACTAGTTTACAAAATTTTAATTTTGTCCGTTGCCGCGAACTTTATTATGATTTTTATTTGCTTATGACGTGTTATTTTCAAATCTACCCTCAGAAGTTTTTGTGCCGCTCAAATGACTGTTTTTATTATTTTTTGTTTGTTGATAACGTGCGTGTTTCATTTAAACCACATTAATTTTTAAAGTTTCTGCAACATGAGTACTTCAAGGAAATGTTGTGTAAACGATCCAAATAATTTTCTTAGATATGTGAGGAATATGTCGTAAATATGAAAATGATATTTTTAATAAAATTTTTTTTAGTAAATTTATCTATTTTTTCTGATCGTAGATATCTGAAACTCAAAAACTAGAAGCTGATCGATAAATTCCACTTATATTTTTAAACTCAGCAGCCCATGTGTAGCCAACGACAGCTAAAATTTTTTCGGCAACAGATATATCGTAAATTAGTGTTATTTAATATAACAAGAACAAAACGACGCAAGTTTCATTGATGTAGGTGAGAATTTAATGGAGGATCTCAACAACGAAATTCTTGTGATTTTTATAGCCTATGTAATTGTTTATTTGATTTCTAATTTGCAAAACTTTGGTCTACCGGGTTGTCCTGTCACATTTTCGACATACGTGTCCTTGTCAGAGTATTGTAAGGGAAGAAATGTTTACTTGATTGCAATAAAAACGCAATCTTATCAACAGAAGAACATTAGCTTAGAATATATTTGTTTCTTTATATATCTGGTTATCATAATTATAGGTAGTTGGGGAAAAGAAAATCGGTTTAAGTACAATCGTGACGAAACGTAAATTACTACATCTGTTTCCATTGTACAACGTACGCGTCAGCACTCAGAATTCCAGTGGGCATGATAAATGTAGATTGATATATTGGAATTGGAAACGGCAGTAGAGCGGCCATTTTTCAGTCGGTGCGAGGGCAAAGGGGTTGAGGCGGGCGCGGGCGCATCCGCCGCGGGCTCCTGCCGGCGTGTAATTCTCGCCGCTTCATTGAGGTCATAAATAAAGAAGCGGAGGCGTGCCTAGCCAAACGAGCGTCGTACATCACGCCGGCTTATCACGTGGAACCACTCATAAATTCCCCTTTAACGCTTGCACTATTGAAGTCGGCGTTCGGACTACGTAGAGCTCGTGATCGCAACACGTCTTTGAAACTCTGAAGCTACTGGACATTGTGATTATTTGAAACGAGGGTTCAATTAGGTATTAAGCAGAAAAATCGCTACGAGTGTATTAGAGTGATGGCCAATTATACTTTTCGAACTAGTTTTTAATTGGATAAAATAACAGTTTCATATAATTAAGTCTTTCATCACCATTAATATATTTTTTAAATTTGTTATTTAAATAGTTTCTATTAATTCCATTTATAGTTACTTTTTAATTAATTATACGATATATTGAACTCCAACTATAATTAAACACTCAATTATTTTTCAACTGAACCGCAAAAGATGTCGATGAATTGTTTACAAAAGGTTTCAACACAAATTAAAATATATAGCGTATTATTTTACGAATGAGGAGATTACAGTAGGCGGGGCGGCCGGCGGCCGGCGGCCGGCGATTTATGCGCGCCGCGCGGCCGTATATTGAGAGATTCAAATAAATTGATAACGCGCGTAACTTAATACTTTTATCGGGCGATTGTTCCGCCCGCCGCCGCCGGCTGGAGGAAATATCGAAACGCGGCCCCGGGCCGAGTCTGGTCTCCGCCGCCGCCGGTGACGACTTTGTCCCGGCCGTTCGTTAATCGTCCGAGGATACGTCTCGGGATCTTTCGTGAGGTGTTCCTAGTATGCCGTAGAATGTGGGAATGTGTCTAGGAATACGTCGTACGTGCGTGGGACGTCGACGGATGACTAATATCATAGGATTGTTGAATAAGGGAAGTTTAGAGGGTTATGCTCCTTATTTCTCATTTAGGGGCCGTCCATTAATCAGGTGAGGCTCAAAGGGGAGGGTACGGAAAACATCACGAAACATCACGAGGGGAGGGGTCGTTAGACATCACGTGTATTAATTTTATTTATTTTTTGTCAAAAAGCACTATTTCTGAACCGAAATTTTGAACGGCGCGAAAATTTGAACGATTTGTAGTATGACCTTGATTGACTCGCCCGCCGTTGCTAGGCAACGACTCCCCGCGCGCCGCGCCAACCACTGGGCTCGCTCGCCAGACAGTCAGTCGCCAGATGCTGATCACCTTACCCGATTTCGCAGACATCCAGTGGCCTATGTATTCCGAAACCTTAAGAGCATGACGGCAAGACGTTTGCCAACTTTCTTCTACGTCGGGCACTTTTAATTGCCCCAACGCACGAAGGTTTCATGAGAATGCCTTATGACCTGTATTGCCCTAGCCTGCAGAAGGATCGTAAGCTTCTTGTGGAAAGAATATGTCAGCAGTGTGGGCAGTACTTCTGCACTAAAAAAAGAGCAAAAGAGTGCCATGGGCACCATACTGCCCACGAAACGCCCACGCGTATCCTCACGCTACGAGGGAGGGAGGTTCTCTGCGTAGTGCGCGAGGATGATGATGCCGAGTGGCTTGACGAAACCGAAGTTAATATGTCACAAACCTCTTTGCCAATAACAACTGCCAGTGAAGAAGAAGCTTTACCAGTTGTAACCTTAAATGAAAGTCTTGCAACTCCGTGGGACGAAGACAACATTAATTAATTATTCATTAATTTTATTGCAAATACATATAAATGTTGTTCGAATCAAAACGCCATTTTTTAAATATTTTTTTGCAGTCAAAAATAGCCTTTACATAGACTTCAAAAATACACGTGATCCAGGTGGGGAGGGGGTGGTCCCAAACCTCACCAAATATCCCAGGGGCGAGGGGTCGGGGTCAAAAAATGAGAAAAACGACCTCACGTGATTAATGGACGGCCCCTTAGCCATGTGAAGTCGAATCGGGGGCGGAACCGAGACAAAGATCGGCATGAGACCGAGATCGGGATCGTGCTCTAAATCCAAAGCGGGACTGAAATTGGAATTGAGAGTGAGACGGAGATTGAAATAAAGAGGAAGAATAAGATCGGAATCCAGCACGAGATAGAGTTTGAAATCGTGAGCAAAATCAAGATCGAAATCAGGATTGTAATAAAAATGAGAATCGGAATACAGTTTGGCAACGGAACCGGAAATAAGGTCACAACCGGGCTCGGATTGGACAACGTGATCGCATCAAGACATCGTGGTTAGCGCGATCGATCGATATGAATCGAAATGTAGAAATTCGTTCTGTATCCACGGCGATGACATACGTGATATGATATAGATGACGTCATAGAACATATTTTATGTCCGTGGCAAAAGCCATTATACACGTGTACTA
Organism: Eumeta japonica; assembly: GCA_005406025.1. Classification (NCBI taxonomy): domain Eukaryota; kingdom Metazoa; phylum Arthropoda; class Insecta; order Lepidoptera; family Psychidae; genus Eumeta; species Eumeta japonica. The sequence goes on from BGZK01001409.1 coordinate 46,421, forward strand.
CATAAATTTAACGTGTCAAATCATTATTTATGGATAATATAATTAATCTCTTGAACAAACAACTCCATTGTTAACTAAAATTTTAGCGAATACGACCTCAACCTAAGCATGATGAACGTAGTTTATGAGAGATCATAAATTCACTCCGGCCGTTTATCAGTTACGCGCACGTTAAATTTCCAAGAACATCACTCCAATTAATCTCTCGTCTCCATAACAATGAATAGCGCTATAAATTATTTCGGCTATAATCGCTTTATTACACTATTAAATAAAAAAAAAAAACCCAGTCGCAATTACGTCGTAAAGATACAACCAAGGTGTCTTGTCAAATATAAAATGTGTAATTCGTCAACGGCTTTTCCCCGTTTTGGCGTTTTATCATACAATATCCTCAATATGTGCAATAACTGTCATTATTAATTCATATTGTAAATTTTTTATCGCGATGATTCACAATATCACGCGAAAAATTTATGACGGCAATTTTCGTATATAATATGAACGGAAAACATACGCCATAATAAGTTTGTCCCTGAGACGATGCAAAAAAATAGTTGATGATCGTCGAGATATACGTTTAGAAACGGTAATTTGAACATTTAAGTTGGCACCTCTTCAGATCGCCTAATTGGCACAACTTGCACTAGTGAGAGGCCTCGCTTCGTATTGATCAGCTGTGCTTTCGTGTTACTATTGTAAGAAAGACACGAATGAATGTATCAAATGTAGAATTAATCATAATAATATTTAGTAAGTTTTTGTAAAGTTAATTTACTTTAGTTGTTTTTGTAGTTGTATAGTCATTAGTTACTTATTAACACCATACACGATACATAACCGATGCAAGTCAATCTATTCCAAACATCAAAGCTAGCGCTGGACGATCGACAGGCTCAAAAAATCATTAACTTGTATAAAGTGTTCTCTATAACGTACATAATTTTAAATGAATAAAGGAAATTATTATAGTGACATTAGAGAACAAATATATTGATAAAATCCGAAAATAAAATTACTTCTAGAATTATATTCGTGTAATCTGCTATGCTTTTGGTGCATAAATAAAATATTATTATTGTTATCATTTACAGAAGACCTGAAGAAACTACTGAGTAATGATAAATTAGACTTCCTTTGACCGTCATGTAATCAAGATTAAATACGTTCCTGAATTTAACCATTCTACATAAATTATTTTTCAAACTTTACTTTTGATTTAGCCTTTGCAAAAAGCTGTCCTTTTTTAGGGTTCCGTATTTTATATTATTTATCTGTCTGTCTTTCAGTCGAGATCTCTTTTTTCAGGAAGGATTAAAAATATCAATATAAAATTTAAACTAAGATAGCAAACTATCTAGCAATACAATTCTGGAATATGAACATGAGAACACGTATATGTAAATATTTCATATACACTGATCGATTTTTTATCTACCGCTATAGAATACTACATTTTCTGCTGGTAAAGATTCTTGAGATTAATCCTATAACACAATACTAAGGTCATTTAATATGGATTAGTTCTATGAATATATCTAGCACGGATATATAAATGGTAGATTTTTATTACTAGTGAATATCTTCATTTATGATTTTCCTTCTAATTTATAATCTAACTATCAGAGATTGTATAAAAATTTGGTTGCCTGTAAAGTCGGTATACGATTTTTACAACGACTTTGAATGGTAAAATCATTTTAATGTGAATATTCATTCGTATAGTAGGAAGAAGGATGAAATAATAGTAACAATTTAAAACATTTATTTATACGAATCTCGCACTGAATTTCATATTAACAAAATTTTATGTATTTATATACAAATATACATACAATCTAATACATTATAACTCTCTAGAGACCGATCATCGCAGAACTCAACGTTACCGAGCGTTACAATAAGTGACGCCGCAACCTAATTTAAGACGTTGTCACGTCAAAAGTTGGACGCAGATCCGCTGCTCTCGATCCGACTCGCTGTTATATACGATTGTATATACATATTAGTAAAACAACTTTGCGAGCGTTAAATACTTTACCATTTGTTCCTGTTGCGCAATTGCTCGTATTTTTTCCAGTCGCGTACTTGCGCTTAGAAAATGCCGACGGAGGAGGGGCCTGCGCTCATACTCATCCATCTCTATTATGCGAGGTCGATGGGCGCCGACGATTATAATATTACGGTGCGGGTCGTTAGTATAACGACCGGAGGCGTCATCGGCCGCCGGTGACGTGTCGGCCGCGCGACGTCGTCATTATAACCCCACAGAACATAGACTTCTTATGAGTAGTCAACACGTATCGTATTTCATTTGCGTAGTATACATTGCCCTTCTATGGTATAAATGAAGAAAATTGACACGACTAGCGCTAGTGATAATGCGACATGACTCGACGAAGTTCGAATTAGTGGACGTTCTATAATTGTATGGATAATAAATATGTCAAAAAAATACACTAATATCGCGTTTAGGACAATAGTAAAGCAATGATCAACGCAATGAAAAATAGTAAATTCTATATTCATTGAAATATCAAATTAACTTTATTTATTTTTAACCGACTTCAAAATTAAAAGGAGAAGGTCCTCAATTCGACTGTATTTTTTTAAGTTTGTTACCTCAGAATTTTGGACAGGATGTACCGATTTTGATAATTCTTTTTATTTGAAAGCTGGTACTTCCCGTGTAGCCTATTTCAATTTGGTCCAGTTTTAACAATGTCATCCATGAAAAAATCATATAAATCTTAAATTTGCATTAAGTGCGTGTGCGATAAATTGACGAATAACTTAATATCACACCAACCGATTTCAATGATTTTTTTTTATTGGAAAGAATGTAGTTCAAGGGTAGTTTGATAAGAGTTTAATTAGGTTCCGATTATGGTATCCATGACAAAATAAGAGACATCTTCAATTCTTAGGAGCAAATTATGTAACAATACTCGGCTGAATCTTTTCTAGGATATCCGGATATTTAAGTCACCTACCGTAACGTTGTAATGGTGAAGTAATTGTCGTAGTCGAATATGATGATAAATGGAACTCTTTAACGGCTTACAGTAAGAGTGTGATCTATGAGCAGCATGTTTAGTAGGTCTATCCATATTCAGACAAATTATTAGTTAGTGTACTTCATATTCACTAAAAATCAAAAAGTAAATAAAAATTTTAACAAAACACCGACTACAAAAAAAATATTTCACAAACTAGTATTATGCACTAAAAAGTAAAAAAACAATCCCGTATTCTTCTACAACTTAAAAATAAACTTAATTTTTCTCCTCATCAATATATAGGTACGATCTATGTGTTTACCACACAAGAAGGTGGGTAGGTACTTACCCACTTCAAATGTGACTCAACACATACCTATGATTAACAAACAATGATCATATTTTTAGAATTCTCCTAAGTAAAATTAAATGAAAAATATTAGACTACTTAAAAGTCAACAAATTATTACGATAAGTAATATAGTTAAAATAATTGTTATTTTTGGACTCTGTGTCAGCCAAGGAAGCACTACATTATATCTAGCAATGGGCACCGACGGTGGTTTAGTGTGTGTCAGTCTTTGATATTTAGATATTTTATTATTGAACCTTTAATTTATGGCAATTTAAACCTAGAAATATCACAAAAGGATGATTTTTTCCACTTTTTTTATTATAGAGTCTGTAAAAGCCCGACAATTTTTTTTAATTTTTATAGCTTAATAATAAAAATGCTAGTAGTTTAATTTTTTGTAGTATAGAACTACATTTAATATAGATCTACAATTAATACAGAATTAGTAAATGCGACTCTATGTATCACTGTATTCCATGCCATGCGCAGTGGCAGCCAGCGGCGATTTATCACTAATATTCATTTAAACAGCGTCCTGCCAGATGTCAGTAGATTAGGTCTGAATTTATGTTCCTGCGATTCAACACGATACGCCTCTATTATAAACTCAACCTTAACAGACCCTAATCATTTACAAAAAATAACATTTTATAATTTATTAGGGCCTACAAATACATATAATTTTTTGTTTACTTAAAAGGCAGATCTAATTAGAACGATATTCTCGATTTAGAAATAGTGTTTAGCGATTTTTATTATACATCACTAGTAGTGAACATTATTGTAACTGTAACTTAAAAAAAACAATATAATGGTAATGGCCTATCCATAATTTATTTACAAACGTCTTATACCCTCACTACTTAAAGAGCATGAATATTTTACCAGAGAATATGAGCAGGCAGTGGACGAGCCCTTCACTATTGCGCAGTTATCGATAGTTAGCCTTACATAATAGCAATAAAAGTCACGGGATCAGTGATAACGATAGTGTAAGTGAGTGATATTTTAGCGAGATCAGTGGCAGTAGCGATAGTAACAGTAATATTGTTAGACCGATCATATTTACCAAAAAATACGGTTTTTACAATTTTATTTGAGATGACTAGGAACTATTTTTACGGTTCGTGTGAACTATTCTGTCTGGATATGCAATGTCTTTACATTCATATTAGAATTGGAATAATCACTGTTACACTATCGTTATTGTATCGTAATATAATCGTTAAAATTTTAGAAGTGGATTGACAACCAGAAGTTGTGTACATTACGTAGCAGTGTTTACACAGCGAAGTAGGGTTTGCAGGACAAAGCATAAGCATAAGAGAATTTTGAAGTCATAAATTATATTGTGTAATCGAACTCGATATCACACGTCAACTGAGATTTAATTCGTAGAAATTATTTAGTTTTCAAAATAGTACCTTTATCAGGATACGCGTATAGATATTATTATAAAGATATTGAACGAGCGTAAATATATAAATATTTCTCTAATTATAGGCTTTTTAATATTGACGAGACATCTAGATATTATAAAAAAATAATTAGTACTTAGGTGTGCACATTGACGACTCGTCAGTCAAAGTTGCAAGTGCATGAAAATGTCCAAAAGTCCGGTATTTTAATACTGTGCATAAGCCAGATAAGAAGAATTTTGTTTGAATCTAGTCGTTAAAAAATATATTGTATTACATTTGTACTATGACTTTTTGAATTCAAGTTCATAATATCTTTCTTTCATAGATTATAAAATAATTTGAAATACGAAATTTTTTTTTGTGTATTTACATTTCATCGTTCGTTCGGAAGGCAATTTTCCCTCAAGAAGAACGAGCAAGAAAGTTAAGGATAACTGTTATCTAATTTCATCACGCTTGGCCAAAACAAATACAAAACCATTAATGAACGAAACGATTCGGTAAGAAGTCGAGTCACTTATGTCCGTGGATATTATGTCTCCTAAATATTCGGAAATTGTGTGATACCCTTCTTTGTTATTGAGTGATTGTTTTATAATACTCCTAAACTTATATAAGCGTAAATCTTGAATATTCACAGAAATCCAATTGATCATACGCACACAGAGCAGAGTTTGTGAATAACGTACGACATAAAAGTGCACACAAAGTACACACATCTAGAGATGGACATAAACAAAATCAGTATATTTGTTGTACTCGTTTTTAAATTAAAGTAACCACGAACATCGAGCTTCAGTAATCTATAAACAGTTTACTGGAAATATACTACATAGTGACTGATTAGATAATTAATAGGATATTGTTTTCAACAATAAATTAATTTATTAATACATGAAATATAAAAGCAGCACAATTATACGTTAGAGAGCAATTAAATATTGTACGACTAGAGCAATACAAAAAATTATGTACGAAATTCGCCTTATGTATAAAGTAAGGCCGAAAACTGTTATCCGAAGCGCCAGAAAACTATCGGAAATTGTCATCTGGAATTTCCTAAAACACCAATTATTTTTTCTAATGCATCGCCGAACGACAATAATAATTTGGTCACTATAAGATTTTCTTGAGCGAGCACACATTCGCCTTATAGATTTCTATCCTCTGTATGATTTTATTTAATTTTTTCATTTGTTCAAAATACCTCAACTTACTTTGTTGCACTCTGGTCACTACATCTTCTAAAAAAGGTTAAATTCTAAACAGGTAAACCTAAGAGCTTGCATAAGATAATTTGTAACTCTCAGTGAAGCAAAAAACATATGTGAATATCGTAAGATGTGAAAATTTACGGTTTTTACCTACCCTTCTGGGGTTTTGCTTATAAATAAAAATATAAATGAATATAAAATAAAAAAATCATCAGATGCTGTTTATGGATTAACAAATATTTAATATATTATTATTGCACTAATTGGACGGAAGACTTTGACGGTATACGCACTCGCTTGTGGGCTATTTGCCCTTATTGTTAATGCCTGCAGATCCATAGCATAGACATACAATGGATTTTTGCATCTTTTGTATCGGTTGCTGTCAATGTTAATTCCGGTTTTGCTTTCGACCGTCATCCTTGATCACACTTTTTATTCTGATCGCGAACCCACATAACGTTTTCTTCCTAGCCCGTTCCCAATTTCGGCTCAATTCCTATGCGGCGATTCTCGAGCCGTGTGTAAATTGTCACATGAGACATTTTTGAAAGAAATTTACAATAGATATAAATTTAATGAAATAAATTTAATAATTAACTGAATTAGTATGGTTATTTGACATCTTTTATTGTATAAAAAGTGATAAATATCATACGAAAACACTAATTCAGTATTCTCAATTTCCAAGCTCTGATAATTGTCAAACGGCTTTCGTGTGACATGCAACAGGCACACCCTAGCACACAGCACTAATTGTCACACGTTAAATTTAGAAGATTAATATGAGGAGTAACACCTTATTTTAATGAAAGAATGACTAATAGTCGTCCCGCTACTCTGCTCCAACGTTATTTTTATTTCAAACTGAAAGGCTTTAAAACTTCACGTATTCTGTTTTATATATTATAAGTATATTCTCATACTTGTCGAAAATTCATAATTTCTAAATAGAAACTATTTTAAATTTTCATAGGTGAGAGGAAATACATATTTTATCAATTAATTGACACGTTTCGTCATTTGACATTTAAAAATTGTCTCATATGACAATTTCCACATGGCCCGAAAATTGCTTTCCTGATTTTTTCTTGATTCTGTTCCGTGTCCCGCTTTCAATTCCGATTCCTCTAGTTCCGAACCGGGCGAAGTCGGGAGCAAATGCTGGTATCAAAATAAAATATAACCTAATTACTCGGAAATTTTATATGGATTGTATATATCGGGGATTGTATGATATTGATGAGCTAACTACTGGGTTCATTTTTTTTAATCAATTTGGGAATAAAAATACGCAGATGAAGCGGGGGCAAATGTTAACGGCCTGATTTACTCAAGAATGGTGTACAGAATTTTTGCAATCTGTTCAGTACTTCGATTGAGTGATACGCGGATGAAACAAGAGGCAAATGCAATTTTTTTCAGAAACGTTTCCTAAAGTTCGTGCAACATATCACCAAAGTTTCATCGTAATGTCTACATCATTTATATCGTTTATATATAATTTATATTCATGACATTTTGTCCAATATGATCCTCATCCTACTCCCCGTCCTCAATTTCGTTTCGATCTAATCCCGATTCCGGTTTTGCTGCCAATCGCAATTCCTGTTCCACTATTGATTCAGTTCCGATAAATTATTCTGTTTTTAGGGTTTGATAATTTTCACACAAGAACCCTACATATTCCAGGAATAAAAGGGTACAAAAATGTCGAATATCTTTTTATTAGTTTTCAATTGTATCCATACCAAGTTTCATTGAAATAAGTTTTAACTGTAAGAGTTTTTAGTAATTCCCACGTAAATGAGTGCAAAAAGTTTTAAAATGTAAATGAATTGTATATATAACAATGTATAAGTATTTATAATGTAAAATGTATTGCATATCCTTCCATTGGCTTCGAGCTATCTCTATACCAGAATTTAACTTAAATACGGTAAACTATAAGGATTCTTAGCAATTTTCACAGAACCTTAAAAACCGTCAAACCCAAACTTAACATAATTTTAATTGTACATAGACATCCCTAGCGGCTTCTCCCATATCAATATAGAATTAATTCCTACATCTCCTATATCGGCTAATGACGATGTGCCATTAGCGATCCCGCACTTATTTTCAAATTTGTCTCGATCCAAACCCATTTTTGGTTTTGCTCCTTACTATTTCGATTCCGGTTCCACCTTGGATTCAATTCCGATAAATTATCCTGTTTTTAACGGTTTTTTTTTAATTTTACTCAGAAATTTTAAATATTTCCGAGATAGAGAGTACTCTAAACGTAGTTCAGTAAAGCCCTCTACCTTCCAGTGAAAGTGGCATAATGATCGGTTGGCCGTTCCAAAAACAACCAGGACAGACAAACGAACAGACATATAGAAAAAAGTTATTTTATTTTCAACAAAAAAGAATCAGCCAAATCAGCTGAATCGTTTTCAAGTTATAAATATATATATATGTATAATTTAAAAAGAATTTAATTTTATTTCATTTATTAATTAAAGTGTTCTAATTATATTGTAAATGTCATGCGAGAATAAGCTATTTGAATACGAGTTTTTTTAATTCTTAAATTTTGGAAGAGGTGGTCTTTACATGTCTTCACGACGTATGCTACCAATCATGTACCAATGCCTTGCAATCATTCTCATTTGAAATATACAAGCCTGCATCTTTTCTTGTGCAGAAATTGCATCCATTAGCTTCGAGATCAAAAGATAAATCAATAACTACAATAAGCCGTTAAGAAGAACAAGCGTTCGGGTCAGATTATTGCTTCATTTTGTTAAGATAGTCTTACATACCTTAAATAACCCAGAAGATTTATTTCAGAAGATTAATTTTGTCGTGGTTAATAAAAGTCCGTTCAGTTTGGGTGTGAATACTAAATTTCTTCCACAATTCGTAAATAGAACATACTAAGAACAAAATATACATTTATTTCTTTGTAAAATATTCTTCTTCATATTTTATAATTTAAAAAAAAATAACGTTTTCTATTGTATGTATGTTTTGAAAGATTTCGCAAGATATTAAAATCACCGATCCGAGGGTATATCTTTTACGTGCGTGCTGGTTGAAAGCTATCACAGCATCTTTTGTTAATGTCAAATTTAACGTGAAATGGATCACTAATTCATGTATTTTCAAACGCCAATAATGACTTTGGCTTAGTATTCTGAGTGGAGGACCATTGTCATGATACAAAAGGTTAATTTTTGTATTCCATACATATTTGATAATTTTTTTAAATTTATTTTTATGGCCCATAACGCCCAGAAAGCCGGCAGGTGACAGTTAGTAATTTATAAATTCACAAGTTGGTGTATAATTTACATATAAGAAAGATAATTACTACTATAAATGTTTAAAATGCTTAAGGTTTTTTTAATGAAATAATGCCGTTTTTTAGGAAAAGATATCAAATTTTTACATTATTTGTGTTATTTAATTAATATTAGTACCTGATAATAGATATTGTTATGTAAAATGAGAACAAATTTTAAATAGATTAAAAATTATGTACAATACTTGTAAAAAAATCTTATTAGTTCATAATTTTGAAAGATAAACTATTTTACTTTAAATCGGTCCAGTGGACTTTAATAAAAATATTTATTTTCAATCCATATTTTTATTTATTATATTCATATTAGTTACACAGAAAAAATCCGGTAACATAACACAAGGATGTATAATACCTATGGATCAAAAAGTTATTTTGTATTTCCTTTATGATGTTCTATGCCGTTTCTCTTTGTTAGGACTCTATACTGAACTTAAAATATTTTAAAACTTATTAGTATCACTCCGGTGTGAATGCACGGTTCGACAGATACAAAAGCGCTTTTACTTCTCTGAGGTTCATTTTTAAAAATGGCAATGTTGGTATTTAATAAAATTATCGATCTTAGCACGAGTTCGATTTCTTTAGACAGCTCTTGCGCTGCATGTAAGCCCAGATTTATTTTGGAATGCTTGTAGATACACTATAAATCCAATTTTATTGCAATAAGACGGCCGTACAACGTTCGCTCTAGACGGTTATCAGTACTCGGTTTAGCACTTAATAACCTATTTAATTTAATATTTCAATGATTGAGCGAGAAGAGAAAGTATGATTGCTGCGGCACCAGTCCGTCGGTGCAGCGTGCGGTAATCATTTGTAATTACAAGTCATGTAACATATATTTTTACAAAAAAAAATCAGACCGAGTGTGAGTCTGTTTCGCGCGATTAGTGTTACGTACTATAGTTTTATTTTACCTATAAATTTACATCTATTTTACGGAAAAGCACGATCTTCCTATGGTGTCATATTCACAGGTACGGACCTCCATCAATCATTTTATGCAAGCTCGCGGTTTTGAGTCTTTAAACTTTGGCCTTGCATTAATACACGAGAAGTGCTCGATAAAAGATAATTAAAGTTAAAACATTAAATGAAATGAAAATAAAGAAAGCAAAATACAAATATACTATTTTCGCTATGATGTGTTATCATATTATTATATTAAATTTAATGGGTCGGGGAAAAAGTATTTTCGTATTTTGTACGTTTGAAGTTGTAGTCAAATCTCTTTGTTTACATTCATGGTAACTGGCTGTTTTCAAAATCACTAAAACTTAACATTGTATATGCCTGGCTCGTTTCCTGGGCAAAATTGGAGTGTTCCAGTTCAGTTCTCGTGCCATAAATACATTCTTATAGACTATACTGTCATATTCTGTATCTATCAATGCACCAAAAAAAATGTTTTAATCGAATTAACATAATTTAAATACAATCCCCTTAGAACAAGAAAATTAATTTACACAAACAAACAACATTCAAAAAATCTCGGAAAACATTCAAAACAATTTTACAACAAATACAGTTTTATCATAAAGAAAAAAAGGCAAAAATGGTATACGATACAAGCCGCAAAATGTGTACGGCTTAATGTCGGTGATCAGACGAGAACTGGCGCATTCAGCGCGGTACGAACGTTGGCAAATGTCGCATTGAAAATCCTGCTGTTTTTTTCCAAATATTTAATGTAATAAATTAATTTACAACATTAATTATGTAGTGTGAGATATCTTAGCTGGAATGTGATGTTGCATATAATTTGTAACTCGATCTTAACTTTTCAGATAAATACCTCATCAAGCTTTTTAGCTAGCATAAGCAAGGGTGTCGCTAGTAAGAGGTTTTGGGGGTTTTAATACCCTGAAGTTTTCTTACACAAATAGTAATCTCACTTCATGTTTAATTTTTTTGACCCCCCCACTTACTGATACCAAGTTGAACTGATAACAAATAGTCCATCAAATTAGCATAATATGTACATTAAAGGCAAATATATTAAAACTTGACGAACTTATTGAATTTTTATAGAAAATGCAAAAACACTTTCTCTCGAATCTAATGCAAGTCGTTTTTATAAACTCTTCAATTGATAATTAATGCATAATATTCAGGACATGTTCTATCACCGACGAATTATCGAAGCCTTGATCTATAATAGTTAAGTTTTTTTTTGGCAGCTATAAAAGTTGTCCCAGAAAGCAATAACAGATATACGTAATTTGTGCTAAGAATAAAATAGAATGCAATACAAAGTAGAGAAAATACGACGAAGAATAACGAAATTTGTCTTATAATAAATCAAATTCAAAATGTCTTTATTTCGTGCAATTCGCATAAAATACAAAAAAAAGCTTTTTCCCCGAACTCATATTTGTATAAAACTTTGTCACATGTTTCAGTTCAGAAAGACGAATAAATATCAATTAAAGAAACGTGTGGCTTCTTAAAAAAAATGCGACAAGCTACGAAATTTTATGAAAATCAATAAACAAATATAACCGTAAACGGCGTCGTTAAACAGACAGAATACGTCAGATAACGTCGTCGTTATTCGCGGAAAAACGGCCGGCGCGTCGTCCGACGGCCCCTGTAATTACCTGCTCGCTGAATCGTTTAGATATCGGTTATGAATTCCGCAATAAATTCCGACATCGCGTGGGCAGAGCCGTTTCTCGGGGAGAATAACGTACGAATGAGTGACAACAAAATTCCTATTCCAATTTCAACCTTATAACGACAATCATAAAGTTGATTTTTAATTAACAACATCGGTAATACAACGCGACAACTCGTTTCATTGTTTCCCGATATGTCCGACATTAGTTTTTATCGTCCGCCGCGGCACGGCGCTGCGGCTCCCGCGCATTTTCGTTTCGCGTCGATCGCCGCCGATATCGCAGCTTTATGTAAGTCGCTGCATTTCTCGAACTCCGCAGGTTCGTGCCGGAATCCGCGCGTTTATTAAAAGCGTTCAATCTGATATCGGTTTGTTTTTGATGTCGTATCGCATCTCTCCGGTGGCAATGAGTTAGGAAATTGTATTTATGTTGTTAGCGTTGTCGTACATTAAATTTTGTTGTTAACTCGTGATGAATACGAACATTTAAATACAAAACTTGAAAAAACACCAATCGGATCTCGATTACATTTGTCGACTGTGATAAACCATTGTCACGTTTTGTAAAGATTATATAGTAATAATTTTGATTAGTAGGATTAATAATTAACTAATTTGCTGTGTTAATTAACGTGCCTAAATGTTTATATTTACATCAATAAATCGATGTACAAAAATTATAGCATAAATTGTTTCGCGCGACAACATTCAGTGGAATATTATGATGGAGCAGTAAAAATATCATAGTGATCAGATCCATTACCTTGTATTAAGTCAACTTAAATATTATACACGATTAAATATTAACTTGGTTTTTTGTGTTTGTATCTCAAAAAAAATTCTGAACTATAAATAAAAGAAAAATAGGATGCTGTCTGTCTGCTCGTTTGTCAAGACTTTTTGTCTGGATTGAAGAGAGAACAAATTGAAATTAATATAAAAAAAAATATCAAAGATCCTTGGAGATGATAAAAATTCAAACCTGTAAGTCAACACAATAAAAAGATACAGACATTTTCTTACTTATTTTGATACTCATACACTCATTTATCAAAACTTATAGGGCCATTATTCGTTGATCTAGAATCATCAAAATTAAAGTTAAAGTTAAAGACGAATTCAGAAAATTGTAAATTTGTTATCCTATCGCATAAAATCATTTTTTCTTTTGCAATCACAAACTGACCTTTACATGTGGCTTGTTTCCGTTATGTATGAAATTTTTAAAAATTCGGATATTTGAAGAATATGTTATCAATTTTTTATTCCTGAAAAACAGCATTATATATTTCGAAACTCCTGAATATTGTTCCTGTATGTATATTGAAAACATGCGAAATTCGTCGAAACTCGTGATGGGTGAGATATTTATATACATAAATAGGTTTGAAGGAACCCACGGGGCGCGAGGCCTATTCGCGCTTGCCCGGTTTTTATATTATTAGAGCCTAGTTACTTACTGTGCATAGACAGTACATAAGTCCTTTTGGCCGGCATCACAAAGGACTACCTAAAACAAAGATCTGTCTTTTCGAAACGTTTTCGTGATCGGATAAATTTCTTTCTATACTGCTTTAAAATATCGCAATTGCTTAACTGTCATAGAAGCGATACATCTTTGTCTTGTACCGCGGATTATAGCCCAAGTCTGGCCTATTGTTTCACTTGTTACATAGTTCTTACATTCATAGACTTTTGCAATAGAAACGCTCTACGGAAGTCTATCTGTCGTACAAATCTAGTAATCTTTTTTTAGGGTTCCGGGGAAGTCTATCTGTCATACAAAACTAATAATCTTTTTTTAGGGTTCCGGAGAAAAGGGCAGAAAAATCGTTTAAAACATCATCTCGTGTGACTCTAGGTCTGTTCGTCAGTGCGTATGTCACCCTTATAACTCAGTTATTTTTTTCATCGGTTCCGACGGAATCATGCGTTCGTTATGAGACCGTTAAATAATTACGTAAAGAAATCACGAAAAATTTTCAGAAGTAGCTTACCATATATGAAATCGAAACATAATTTATTTCTCCGTACTTTATTACAAAGTTGTTATTGGATAGGTGCTTAAAAATGAATCCTAAAATTTCAAGTGCGTTTTCCCCTGATATGTATATTATGCGGTCATGTATTTTAAGAAACTAAAACCAATCACAGTAAATAAATAAATTCAAAGAAGATTGTTTTAGATAAAATCAATTCACAAGTTTATTAAGTATTCCCAATTTGCAAATATCGATAACATTATCATAATCACCAGCCTATATCGATACCCACATGAATTTTAATAAAAAAAGATACTTTATAATTTAAACACATATTTATGACCAAACTATTTTAGATAAAATGCTTGAAATTTAAAAGAAGTGATGCAATACCTGTTTGATTTAATCCTGTGCAATTGCTAATTTCAAGTCATTTCGTTCGTTGATATAAAATATTAGATACAACAATTCATCCTGCCTTTCCCCTTCTTGGCAGTTATTTGTTTTTACGAGAGATATTCTACTAAGTTACAGATTTAGTAGAAGTTCAGCTTTTCTGAGCAAACATGAGCTCGTTCCCTCATAGCGTTGAGAATAATTGTTTAGTCTTACATTGGAACGATTGGTAACGACACGCCGCCTATAATATTATACAATCAGATAAAATAGTCTTCAAGAAAATCATGAGCACTATATGCACAGCGGCGAAACAGAATGTGTCTTGGGTTAAATTAAAATTTTACAAATTTAATTCAATTTTCTGAAAATAATAATATTTTTGTGGCATATATGTTCGACGATATTTGTCTGGTAATTATTTTATAAATACACCTTGCCATTCGATGGTCAATAACACAAATTATGAAACAATTTTGTATACATTGTTTTTGTTTTCTAAGCACTTTTACTTATAAAATGATTGTCCATATTATTCATACGTTTAATATAAGTGCAAGTATTGGATGTAACGCGGTATATGCGGTAACTCGTATGTTGGTTTCCTAGTCATTTTTTAAATAATAATTTAGTAAACATTTTTAGCTGTTTTTTTTTTTGCGTGTTTAACGTTAGAGGTATAAAAATTAACGATAAAGTGCATATAAATTCATTTTTTTAAGGATCTTAACAAGTGGGAATCTGTATAATTTCCGCCTACCCTACTGGAAAAATGGACGTGAACTTGTAAGTATTAAATTATTTTTTAATAAAAAACAATCGGTACACTCTCTATATATGTATATTAGTTAAAGTAGAATTTATTTATTGGTAATATAATATAAAAAAAAACTTGTGGTATATTTTTGTTTTATACCCTGTATTAAAATTTCAATTTCATTTACGCATTCCTGTGTTATCGAGTAGGCGGGACAAAAACACCCTATATGCCAGGTCTCCTTTGTCCAGTGCCTTTTGTCCTTCTGTCCTTAATGAGTGATTACAATTTTAAATTGCGTATCCAACAAGGTTTTGTTTTGAAACGCGTTAATATTACTCCAGTCGGTTTTAATTGGCATCGCATATTTATATTAATAATGTTACATGTCTGACGACCTTTTAAGTACATGCCATGCAGGTGGGTATATGAATTTGGTATCACCACAAATAATTACATTATTAATTGAAAATAACACATACGTTGTTAAGAAATAAGTAATTAAACAAGAAATATGTAGTTTCTCTCTTGTCTCTCAAGAAATATTATTAACAGTCATTGTTTTTTGAAACATTTTATTTTCACATTAGCACCTTATAAAGCGATTTGAAGACATACAGTCAGCCGCTGTAGGTCTAATCACTACTGTATTTTTTATGTATGTTCAGCGATAACTTCCTCAATTATGAACCGATTTGGAAAAATCTCTTATTTACAAGGGATTACTCTCGAGGTGGTCCCACAGTCAGCAAATCAGGTGGAATTTCATGGAATTCCAGAGAAATTGAAGGATATCCTGAAATATTATAGGGTCATATAGTCTGTTTCAACTGTTAGTTGTTCAAGGGTTATCGTCTGGGAGTCATCATCTCATGCTGCTGAGCTGATGATGATCAATCGTGATGCCCTCCCTAAAGATAAGAAGATAAATTCATTCTCAAGTTCTCAGATCGAATTTTGCGAATAAAGTACCCTCTATAGCATATTCAATCTATTGTTAACTATGTTAACATTAGACTACTGTGCTAGTCACTATATCGTTAACAATAAGCAACGTCGTTGAATACGACGCAGCCAAGGACATAGACGACCCTCGCCCTAAAATAGGGCATCGGCGCGAACGCTAAAAAACTCTCTTGTAGTATGATTAACAAAATTTCAGAGTTGGACACAATTTCTTGTCATTTTTCAACGCGCCATATCAAATTCTGAATCTAGGAAAATAAATCTGCACAGTCGCAGGATATGTGCCGAACATTTAGCGGGGTTAAGTTGAGCGTGTCGCGGCGGCGTCGTCGGCCCGCGGCAATATCGCCAGATTTACGATCGCGATCGCCGGCGTCGGCCCCTCTCGCCCCGGCCCGCCCCCCGCCGAGGCTGATTTATACCTCCCGCATCCCGGTCGCGTGAGTTATATCCGCCCGATAGCTGCTAAATCGACGCTTCCATGGATCATACCCTTCCTGGGTCAATTATTTGCACAGCGCCGTCTACGTCTTCATATCGGACGAATTTACCGTATACGTATACATACGATGTGACTCTGTTAGCTTCAATCGTGAATTCGAACGAGTCTAAGATTGGAAAGTCGACTTGCAGCCACATCTGATTGTGTCCTGTCGGTTTGTTTTGCTTTGAAGACAATCACTGTGTGCGATTCCGATGACAGCACAAGAATATGGTACCGTTGAGCCTATCGCATCATGGAATCAGAAGATGAATGGTAGAACTCTGCGTGGTGTGCTGGTGAACCTATTGAAGTTGGGCTCGTTTAATTGCTTTTTATGAGTTAAAAATTAGCGAGGAAGGAACGATAATGATGAAGAAATACGGGTGAAATAAATTAATTGACGAATTCTGTTCATTAGGGTAGGGCGGCCGAGGTCTGATAATGAAGCGGGAAGATTTATTATACCCATTCTTAAGGTCTGGTTTGGATCATATGAAATCCAAGGAATCCTATCCCACATGTATAAAAAAACCAAAATTAAAAAAAAGAGAACTATAATTAGACTATAAATAAAAAATAACAACAATAATTTCAGTCAATATTTTTTGTGTAATACAATAATAAATAAAGAAATAGTCTATAAACATTTTAAATAATAAATAGTTCATTTGACTTCCTATAAAAAAGTCTTACACAAATTTTTTGTACCATCGCAAGCAATAAAATTATAGGTTCAAGAAGTTTTGCTTTTTCATTTTTTGTCAATGGTAATATTGGCGAAAAATTGAAAATTTTAGTGCAAAATTTTCAGTAATAAAATTTGCTACAAAATGTGTATGGGCGAGATTTTCTATATTATGAATAGTTAAAAAATTACAGACCCGCTAACATAGACAAAGTTTTAATAACAAATAGAAGTACAGTTAGTTAGTTTATGATGGACAATTTTGCAGAATTGCAAAATTGTCCATCATAAAAATTTCATACGCACTGCAATTTTATATATTAACCGTCTTTCTACAAAATTGCCATTTAACTTTTTGTTCAATCAGTTATAGCGGCAAAATGAAAAAAATGTGAAATTTTGAAAAAATTAAATTCAACGATTCGTAAAACCTTAAATATTGAGGATTTAAATTTAACTCATTCAAACTCCATTCCCTCCTTTTATCAAAAAAAAAAACTGTTCATACATTTCCGAGTAAACTTACGTCGAAAAACCGTGTTATTTAAACATAAAAACTTTAAATTTTATAAAAAAAATTAAAATTGTAATTGAAAGTGGCGCACCGTAATACATATATATATATATAACTTGACAATAATTTAACAACCTTCACAAATATCTACTACTGAAAACTTTAAACGATTTAAATGCGGTTTAAATCGTTTAATCATTATATCTTCGTCCAAATGGCTTATAAAATTATAACCCGCTGGCGTTTCAACCCTCCCAGGACTATAAATTGCCTGTTGGGAATTCGTACAGGTATTTTGACGACTTTAAAGGGCAAATTTGTGACTATAACAATAATTATCTAATGAAATTGCAAGTTTCACTGGTGTTACCGACGTGGATGGGCGGCGATGATCTCCGATTGATCTGAGTGATTCATACGTTTGATTGCCCCCTCTATTATATATAAAAAAAAATTGCAACCGTTTTAAAGCTTTATAGATTATTTATATGATTCATACCTAAATAGTCCTCAATATCCGGCGACAATGCCATAAAACTGTCCTGAGATGTGCTAACTTAACTCCTAATCGATCATACTACATCGATTGCATTTTTCATGCTAGGCTTGTGTGAGTTGACGACTTTTGTACAGTTAACCAAAAGTTAGGGGACTTTAGAAATGCTGTTCAAACAGTGCTTTTATAAAAGCTGGAATGAAGAAAGGAACCAAGTTCAGTTAAAAAAAAACATGTAATAAATTAATTTAGAGGATTATTAAGTAGAGAACGATTTAATATCCTATTAGCTAATCTAAATATTTCAATATTTCATTTCCAAAACACAAAGTCAGAGTCGCCGGCGTAGACGCATTCAAGAAAGCACATAAATTTTTGGTACGACAAAAAGCCCGAATAAACTTTCAGCGTAAGACGAAAATTATGAGGCTTTCAGTAGCGCATTTAAGCAAAGCATATTTCAGAAACTTTTAAGATATTAAGCAACATTTATTTTGGCAGCGCGTCCGCCATTACGGGCCGGGAGCGGCGACGGCCGAGAGCGCCGCGCGCTCCAGCCAGTCTAGCAGTTGGGACAATGCATGAGAGAAATATAAGTAAATCAATATCATAATTAAACAGCTACACAAACGTAGTGAGCCACTTTCGCAGTGACTACTAATTATTGTCCAGGTACACATAAAACATAGATTATTGCTTTGTTATATTTTTGAGGAAATAAATTTGGATGTAATCGTGAAAATTGAAAAATAAAAAATGTTCTATACGTGTTTTTTGTACAATAATCATCGAAACTACAGTGTACAAATACGGCCAGATATTTTATACCACCTTATAGTTTATACCACCTTAAAACATGTAATTTTTTATATGAATAAGTTTTGTATGCAAAAGTTTATTGTTCGTCTACGTTAAAATAATTATTTTACGATCAGATGTAAGCTCACTGTCTTTGTAATAAAGTTTTTTTACCATAATTATATAAGGTTAGGAATTTGAAACTCTGACATAATGTTAGGTTTTCACGACGCGCATATATCAATGGTCCTAAGAAAAAAAGTTTCAATTAATATACCATTTCAAGAACTAAGAAGTGCAACTTCTAAGCATTCTAAAAAATAATAATTTATGCACCCAGTAAGTAGTCTTAGTAATACAGTTAAAAATGCCAGAAATGACTGTCCTCTGATCTTATGGGTTTTCAAAATTTAAATTTAGATTTTAATAAGGTTAATACATACTAAATCCTATGGGTTATGGCAAAACTGTACGTTGTCTCGATCTTGTAATTGTGGCGTAAAAAAGAAATAAAAATATGAATAGGTGTCTTTTATCATTGTCATTATTTAGAGCAAAATTTATATGAAGTCCAGGTGTACCCATATCAATTCATTTTTTTTGTAGTTTTCCCTATGCGAAAGGAGGGAAGGAGGAGAAAACCCCAATATAGGACGTCCGTGTGCCGGCACGCGGGTGTGGCCGACTCTCAAGACTAAAAACCTCCCGAACAACTTATATCCGCTATTTCGAAAGCCTATGGCTTTGAGGCCTTCATCTAAACGCCGCCATTACGACATGGAGATGCCGTCGGTGGGTGAAATCAATTCATTTGTTTCATACTCACTTTGATTATACGATTGAGAAAATGTCCTTTTTGAAACATTAAAAAAAAATTGGTTGTCTGTAAAGCCGGTTTACGGACGATAATTTTACGTGATAATGTCATAAGAAAACATTGATGAACAATTGCATTCTTTTATGAATTGAATTGAATTATTGTCACTGAATTATCATTATTTTCTGTAACAGAAAGAAGGAGTTAATTGAAAATGACGACGTTTTCTATAAATTAACATTTATATGCACTCGTTAATGTAAAGTTTAAACATTTTTCTACTTAAATTATACAGTAAAGAGATAGATGCGTCACAAGCCGAACGCTTAGACCGATCGTGACTCTCTATTGTTCCGCGCTCTCGCTCGCACTCTGGGCTCAGGCGGAACGCGACAATGAGTCATGCTTTTTCGTGCGTGCACACGACGTTCATCGATTTATAAGTTTGTTTTTTATATATCTGTGGATGTACAATAATTAAGGTTACATCTCACAAGAAAACCGTTTTTGTGTCAGTTTTTTATGACTACACTGATAATAGAAAATGCTTTCATTTATAGCCACTATCGTTTCTTTCGCAGATAATTGTTATAACTTTGTATTTCGATCGCTGTCGCTCGCGCCATATACAGGACTGCACTACAGTGCCTAAACTGTCGTGACGAAACTGCCGGCCAGACTACCGGCGATACTGGGCGGATGTACATGTATACAGACTAGTAAGCCCGATGTTTTTGGCAACTATTCGCTCTTAGTCTTATTATTATCATTGTTTATGAATCTTTTCGATTTGCTCTGTCTAGCTTTTTGTACGAGCAAAGATTATCTATAATAGTAACGATAATCTGTGCCCGCTTAAAGAGCTAAAAGCTACTTACTCTAATAGGAATGATTAAGTAAAAACTTAAGTGATTCTACTGATAAAGTTATTACTTTTTGGTTTTACTACCGAAACTTTTAGCACTAAAGTTATGACTTAATTATAGTTCCGTAGCCAAAGGATCTCAACGAAATCTTATTCTAAACCTACGTCGTCTGTCTGTGCACGTGTTCAGCCCCGTGTGACTGTACTGCCCTTTAAACGCTGCATATTTTGAACCATCACTGGTAACCGATTACAACAGACGACAATTTTTTATACAATCTTATATGTTTTATTATATAAATTATATGTATACCTTAGATTTCAATAGTCGACTGAAATTTTCACCGAATTTAAGTTACTGTAATAGATATCTTAACGAACAGTAGAAAAACGTAAAATAGAAATATTAGAGGGGATCCTCGACTGTTTATTTTTTTTATGTTTTCCGTTATCTCTCTATCATAAAAACGGTGATAAACAGAAGCTTCATACACGGTGTGGGTACAGCGCAAACTCCTAAGTAAAAAACAGATTTGGCCAAGTGTCAATCGAGCCGGTTGAAAAAATGAAACAAAGCACTATTTATTAAAAATGTAACAAATATACAGTGGCGCGGAAGCCTCGTTGCATTTGATTCGTACAACAATCTAAAGTGAATATTTGAAATTACTTATTGACCTGTACGTATTAAATCTCCAATATAAGAACAAACACTTTCTAGGTTTTAAAATTATATAAGAATATATACTTTTTTTTTTAAATTCGTATAAGAAGATACAGGGTTCCCTCTTAAAAAGTTTCATTTAATGTACCATATCCGGTATCGTTCGAGGGAACACTTTTGTGGATATCAAAAATATTTTATTTACGGTTTTTGTCAAAAAAAAAATAATGTAAATCTCACGTACTTTCGCAGACATTTTTACCTATATAATACTACCTATATAGTACTACTATATTACGCCTATATAATACTAATCTTATCGTGTTAAATACGTTAATTAATTGATACGTATAAGGCTTTGGTCTTTACATAAAAACCATTTAGATGAATACTTTAGATCTCGTACAGACAGAAGGTTGTCGTTTTTACAGTTGAAATAAATGTCAAATAAAGTCACCTGCCGTCGGCTAACGTCAATGGACGCCGCCGCTTGTCGTCGACATGCATTCTAGTACAAGAGACAGTGCTGAAACGGATGTCGAAGAAGAAGCACTAATACGCTTATACTTCGGCGACGAAAACGTTGGAGAAAGAATTGTAAAATATCCATTGAACCAATGTTATCCAACAGAGAGAAAAACCGTTATGAAAATGAATATGTATGTACTCCCGCTTTTGCGAGAAAATGAAAATTTAGAATATCAATTGCTTCATTTCATGAGTCAAGTGACATTATAGAGGTTTTCGCTATCTCGCCAGGATACATAGATTATGCGCAAAAGTATTCCAGATGAAGAAAGAATAGCTTTATTAATAAACTATAAAAATTTGATTTTAAATATTAAATATATTTCTGACAAACACTTAGTGAAAATAACACTAACAGATTTTGTGATGAGCGGTCATGTTATTAGTCAATTTATAACATTATCATTTTGATTCTATCCAAGTAAAACTGTTTAGTATTGGCGAGAAATAGTAGACTTGATTAGATTTTTGGTAAATCGCTAACTCGTTTCCTTGTGTCTGGTACAAATTTTACAAATGTACTTCTCGATGAGTTAGACTTCAATAAACATATCTCAGACCTGGACGGCAATACAGTATTAACTTGCTTTCTCGTTATTGTCTGTTTTTTTTTTGTTTGATTTGAACAAACTTTGCTATCGATTTTAAAGTAATTAAATAGAATGTTGAGTAAGGAGGGGGCTCCCGCGGGTTACCGATCGAGATCGGTCTCTTTTGATCTCATGAGCTATTATTGTGCGAAGTCATGATCTCCACAGACTTTTCTGCTAAGCGATTCTACTAAGACAGTCTGCTGGCGCTCAGTGCTGTATTTCAGAGCTATGCGTGCGCAAGACATTTGTCAAGTTGTATTAAGTGGTATTAAGTGTGTCAATAAAATAAGGACTTAAATCGGAAATATTGAGTTTCTTATTAATTTTACTTAATTATCTTTGGATATAAATCACAGGTCATAAGCATTGATTGGTTTAAAAACCAATAGGAAATTAAAACATCCTATTACGAAGACGGTTAAGACTTTAAAGCCTAAGTATTTACTTTTAAGATTAATTACATATTTTGCGTTTTTATATTAGGTAGTTACATTCAAATAATGTTCTTGATTTTTAAACTTATTAATTATTGTAAGAATCCCACACGATTCTCAATTTTATATTACTTTGGAACACGATAAGACGGTAATAAAAATTATAATTTTAATCATCTTTGGATAAAAAAAGTACAGATTAAATATTGATTACTTTATATATTAATATTCCTAAGACGGTTAATATTTAAAATAATATTTTTTTCTGAAATATTTATCTTTCTTCGACGCTCAATATGTTAATATTAATCAACAGTGACAATTAAAATATTAAAATTAGAATAAAAGTAATCTTTTTCTAACTCATGTAATGGCGGGTACAATTAGTGTTAAATAATGTTTACAATTAATATTGTTGTATGTTTATACAATTTTGTTTGACTTTACATGGAAAAAATATAACTAATAATAGAATCATGATATCCTTCCTGCGAAGATAAGTTTGTTATTTGGCTTTCTGGACGCCTAATTTTTGTGTTTGTTTGCGTGGATTCCACACGGGATGTAGCAGCGGAGTGTGCCGTGTAAGTTATACGAGTGCGGTGTCGCCCGACGAGGTGTACTCAAGTCCCAAGTCCCTTCTCATTTTCAATTCTATACACATTTTTTTATGTTACTTATAAAAAGCATAATTCTTCCCCGATATCGCTTTCCTCCGCGCGTATGCGCATGGACTATAAAGCCAGCGACTGACGCTAACGTTACAAAATAGCATGTCGACGGCAGCCGTCGAGCGTGCTGACGGCAAACGGCTGCATATGACGTTTGTTACAACTGTAAAAATGACGTTCGTCTGTACGGATCCTTAGGTGTTAGGTACGATAATTATGAATGATTGTAGCAATACAGCGACACCACTCCAGTCGATTCGTAGATATTGTATCCGATACTTTAAACGAGTCTTGTATGTTTACATAACTGGCTTCTTGGAATCGGCTATGACGATTTTGGTAAAATTTTGTATAAATAAGTTTATCTGCAAAGGTAAATCATCGTCGGTAAAAGATCATGTAAAAATTCGTCATTGAGTAACTTCGCTTAAGATTTTCTTAAACGAATGCACTTTATTAACTATTCAAAATATTATATCCAGAGTATATGACTCCGTTGGTTCGATCGCATTAAACTCATTTGGCTGTTTAACTGGTGCTCCATCATTTAGAATATAAAAAAAGCAAACAAAATTAGGGACTCCATTTCTACAATCATCACTTGGTATCCCAAAAGAAAACATAACTTTGATGAGAGAAGAGTTTTTATTAATCGAGCAACATTTTAAGTGTTATGTAATTTAAGTGCAATCGAACATTTGTAATCTACATATTGAAATCAAGTTTGATATTCAATAACAGATGGCACTGAGTTACATCGTTCCTGTGGTTGATTAGTGGGTTGAAATATTTGTGCGCTGAAATTAGCTATCAACAACAGATGGCAGTACATGATATTGTTAGCAGCAGGCAGCGTCACTGAACGGAATAAATAGGCTGTAACACCTCAAAATTAATAACGGTATTTACCAATTCAAATTTCTCTCATAAATTTGCAACTCAATGACAGTTACCGAACGAAACGTCGTACCGTCATTTTATAGTCTCATAATTCGTTGTGATTAAAAGTCAAACAACTTTTTTGCATTTATAACTTGATTTAAATAACAATATCTTAAAGAATAAATAAAAATAATCTATTTTGAGCATTTTAAAGGTCTGTCCATCTTACTTTAAATTGAAATGTTATCTGTCAATTATGTCCCATCTAAAATCCTTTTTTTTATTCAAAAGATTGTCACCATTTTTTTCTAATAGAAGACGCTTGTAACACGATTGCTGGAAGCTAATTTTTTTGCGATAGTATAGCAAATGGGCTCCTGTTTCGTATTGAAGTATCAATACTATATCAATCAATAAAGTATTCTTCATAAGTAAATGAAGAATACTTTATTAGAGCGGGTAAGATACGAAATTTCGTTCAGAAAAAAATATTATAAAGCTTGTTATTTCTATGTGCTAGAGGTGCTTGTTGATTGTAATTCTACGATCCATTTACCTTTTCTAAAAGGATGGAACACCAATGTTTGGATACGCACTTATATCAACTGAATATTTCAAACAAAGATATATATCATATCAAAAATTATATATATATGTAATTCAAGTTTTATTTTGTAGCAGATAGAAATTTCACTTAAAATACGTCATTAACGAATTGTTTTCGACATTTACATTGCCAACCATTCTAAATGCTGATTCACCTTCAGAAGAATGGGCAAGAAACTCAAGGGTTGTTGTTTTTTACTGATCGACATAAAGTATTGAGTAATTAATAATTTAGTACGACACTTAGAAATAACGTGAAGCAACCTGAGAACCGAGCAATTCAATCCCATGGGTTTTTTTCATTAACATATTCAGACATATTACTGCATACACACATCCATATGCAGTACATGTCTGAGGTCACAATAATGAAGAATCATACGCCCGGAATTTTGCACGTCTCTTGCAGGTAATTAAATATTGCGCAGTACACTTGTTTGTCTTTCATACTGTTCTCGTATTATTGAAAGCGTAAGAGCGTATGTATTTGTTTGTTTGTGATGGCGTTCCCAAAAAAACGACTTGTACGTATTCATAATGATTTGAATGCGGCGGAATAAAATCGAGCTAGCTAGGTCTCATCTTTGAAAAAGTTGGACTTCTTTGCAAATATATTGTAAGAAAACTGATAAATTGCTTAGTTTTTACTATTATAGTAGGAATGGTTTGGATGATTTATCAAATGAATCTACCTAAAATTATTACTTATGTTCCGAACAGATGTGGGCTATCCAGAGAGAGAGATATATATATATATATATATATATATATATATATATACATATATATACATAAAGATTTCTTGTTGTATCAAGATTTTGTTGATGAAAATGATAAGTGTTGAAATAAGTTTTATAACTTCTGATTTGCATTTGGAAAATTAAACTATAGTACAATCAGAAAGAAGATATCCCGTTTCGGGCTAGATCTTTGTGTACCTATACGAAAAACTGCGAAAGATAGAAGAATTCTACGAAGATAATACAATTTTTTATTTTTTTAGCATCTTCATTTCACAAAAAATATTTCTGATTAGGATTTAATCAGATATACAAAAAGAAAACCAGCCAAGTTGTCGGGTCACGCGTGGTGTAGGGTTCCGTAGTTGTCCATCGCAGTAGTCAGTGTCTATACAAAATTAGAGGAGGGTTTTTTGCTTAGTACTATAAACTTGTTCATTGAGTTTAAGGTTTGATAATAACGTCTAAAACGGGCCCACATGTTACGACTAGTGTTAGAGATGTTATCATTTTATATTTCCATAATTTTACATTATCGATAAGCTTGTATTTACTTTCTATGTGCTATTTTACACAATCAACAAAATAACCTTAGTACTTTTTAAAGGAATTTGTATGAAATTTTTCTTTTTAATTCTTCAAGTATTACTGCATAAATTGGTGAATTATTACTCGTCAACTTGTATGGCCTACTCAACTATTATGTTTTTTTTTTCACATAGGGCTTAATATCTTGCAAACAGATCCTTAAGTCGAAAAATGGTTTTCATTTCCCCGCAAACTTTTTAAATGTGCTATTTAACGATACCTCACACAACGAAAATAAAAAAATAACCCCCATTTTGCGAGTAAAAGAGGAACCGTAATTTTTTTTTATTATTTATTTCTATCAACTTTGTCGACATACCAAATCCATACCAAATTACAGCTTTCTAGTACTAAAATTCTTCGAGCCAAGCCGTGGTCAGACAGACAGACAGACAGACGGATGGACGGACCGACGGACGGACGGACGGACGGACGGACGGACGGACAGACGGACAGACGTGGTGTAACTATAAGGGTTTCTTCGAAATCCCAAAAACGTCTTTGACTTATGTTGACAGTTGATAGATGTCAATCACTTAGATTACAATCTGTACCATAAATTGCTGCCAGTAAAACAATTCTTGGATGCGAGCTTTACATTTAATAAAATCATTCATTTCATTATTTCATAACATAAAATTGCTATACAACATTAAGAAATATAGTTATTTGTACGTAAAACTAATTAATGTTTGACTAAACAGCAAGAAGAGTTATAGACATAATCGAATAATTTGAGTAATAAAGATTTTTATACAAACTCTATGAATATTAAATATATTTCCTTGCCAATGTTTCTGAAATACAAGTACGAAAGAAAAACGGCGAAAAAAATCCTTTTCATAGATGTTTTGTTCATGCTTAAAACTTAAATGTATTAAGTTTTCTCTGAACTTAAACTCTCACTCATCGGCCGTCACGCAACAGCGGAATATGTTACTTCACGTCCAGGGAATGTGGTAATTATTTCAAGGGTTGAGCCGGCTGATTTTTGTGCTGCTGGTAATTTAGTCGCGATTGGCTCTAACACAGTTTCGTTTTGTTTACTTGTACAAAGCCCTAGGCTTCGGAACAGATAACTGTTTAGTTTTTTTTTTTGTTATTTAGAATCACAAAACATAACGTATATTTGATATACCCATATAATTATAGATGCTTATAGTAATTATGTTTTTGACACAATCATGCTAAAGGCGTGGCCCAAGCGGCATACTGTCGAGTTCAACAAAGGATGCAACGTGTATAGGTATAGAGGTTTTATACTAGTGTTCATGGTTTATTGTATATACGGCATAATCAACAATGGCTTGGTGGGGCGGCCGGGGCAGGGCAGGGCGGCCCGCCCATCGCGCTAACGAGGGCCCGCCCAATTTTAATGACCCACTCCAGCGCAGCTCCATAATACTTCACCAATTCGCTAATTTGACTAATGGCTTAATCTTGAAAGACTGATGAGTCAGCTGCGCATTCGTTACTTTCGAGTTGACATCGTGTCATAATAAGACAAATAAAATTACTTTATTTCTGTATTTTTATCGGACATCTTAGTAATATATTTTTAGAGAGTCCTTCTGTACGTTAATTTGTTCATTGTTAAATAATTTCTGGTGAAGTGATGAAGCATTGTTTAGAAAAGAAAAATATGCATAAATGAATTAATTGTGCAACTCTTATTTCAATATTTTTGGACTTTTCACATATAACAACATTGTTAATTTTCGTATCGAATTTGAACTTTGACATTATTTTGAGTTCTTATATGACTAGTAATGGTGAAGTAGTAATCTTTATTAGCTTATAGTTTGTTCGACACTATAGAGATATCTAGACTTTCTTCACAATAGACAAAATAATTATTACCTGAAATAATTTAACTTAAGTTGCAATAGAAAGATGGCGTTAATGTGTTTAGGCTGACGTTTTATGAGCCCAGCTTCAGTATTCTTATTTGATTTCTAAATTAATATTTTATTCACTGATCAGAGATTGAATATTAATAAGGCTAGAGTGTTGCGATCTTGGTATAATAACGTAGGTGTGTTTTTTAATAGTTTAGTCTTTTTTTCATAGTTTTATATGAAAGTTAATGCTTATTTTATGCAGTTAATAACAAAAATATTAAATTTGACTAGACACTATTAAAACAAAACTTGTATATCATATTAAGTTTTTATCTAAACTTGATTGGAGTCGAGTTAAAAGACTGATGGTTTGTACTTGGATTATTTAATTAATTTCTGTTGATATCTATATTGATGATTCAAATAATAATAATGTATAAAAGTTCTCACATAAAATATATTAAAATAATATACAAATATTTTTAATTGCAAACGAAACAAACCAAACAAAAAAAAACAGTGGCACTCCGGGAGTGCCGACGGAAGTGAAAACTTGAACGTGTATATTTTTTGAGTCGTCAGGAAATATTTTATTGTGCAGGATATACTTTTAAATGAAGTGTTTTATTCACTATTATAAACTACTACTACAAAAAATACATTACAAATTTCATTTAATGCGCTATTGTGTATGAAAAATAATGCATATTATTTTACATACAAAAATTGCAATATATTGCTTAAAATGTAAATTTACAAATATATGAAATATGAAATTTAATTAATTGGTATTCTTTGTACATATAATTGTAGTTTTCTTCGATTATATGTATATACTTATATATGTATAGAGGTATCGGTAACGGTTAGTGTCTCGAGTTTAATGGTTTTTTGCCATCTCAAAAATACCCCACGCGCCCTAAGAAGTTTTCACTTCGATTATATGTACATATTTATATATAGAGGTGTCGGTAACGATTACAGTGACGCGAATTCAATAGTTTTTCCCATTTCAAAAATGCCCAACGCGCCTAAAGAAATTTTCGCTTCGATTTTATTTGTACATACTTATATATAGAGGTGTCGGTAACGGTTCCAATGTCGTCAATTCAATGATTTTTTCCCATCTCAAAAATGCCCAACGCGCTTATATAAGATTTTACTTCAATAATATGTACATGTTTCAATCGCACGTACATATATATAAGTAGATATAATTACCCACCAAATCTTCCCTCCTGAGTTGGAAGCTCAACCACGCCCCCTGTGGAGTGGCCCGCGCCTTCTGGCCGTAGGCACCTCTTCGGCGGCGCCGTCCTCGGCACGCGCCGACGAGAGGCCCTAACGGCGGGACGGCGCTCGTTAAAATATTTCAAGCTGTTCTGAAGGAAATAATCTTAGCGTTGTTGAGACGACTTCAATTATCGCCGTTTAGACATCGGATCGGACGTCGCTTTGTAGGAAAATGAAAATTTTTAATGATTTACGTCAATAATTGCAGTTACGATTGGTTATGTGATTTCGTGAAAATGGAAGGGCATTGATTTACACATTCCATACGTTTTAAGTCAGGTATGGGCAAACCTTTAATATGTTGTGGGCAAAATTTGTGCGCGAATAATACGTTCGCGGGCCGCGTTCAAAAGTAGTGCATTTTAATGTAGTGTTCATAATTCTTAGCGATAGACATGAAATAATACGATAATGTTGTTATAATACAATTTAATAAAATAAATTGAAAGGAAAAAATAGGTACATTATAATTAAATGGTGAAATTTGGAATTACTACAGACTACGAAAGTTAAATAGCGACACTGAAATCGATGAGATACTTGAGCTTGAATTTGGGAAACTAATCCATCGATGTTTGGATTAATCTCACCGATACAAAGACGTAAAGAACTTTCCAAATTATCGTCAGTCAGTCTTGTACGATGTTTTGATTTATTAACTTTCATTTTTGAAAAGAACTGTTTGTGATTGTAAGTACTGCTAAACCCACAAATTAATCTTCTTGCGAATTTTCTAAGCTGCGAAAAATGGTCTTCTTCGAGGTATTTTTTGTAGAAATCGCACAACTCCACATCTTCAAATTTAGATTTTAGGGGTGAGTTTTCTTGAATCTAGATCTACATTTGCAAGTGTATTGGAGCATTTTGTACATTACTTTTTGTTGGAGTAGCAAATAAATTGAAACAATCTTCCATGTTTTTGAAATCGCTAAATCTGTTCGAAAATTGCTCCGACAGAAACTTGAGTTTTTCAGCGTATTGAGCAAATCATTTAACCCTAGATTCATAACCATTCGTCCCACAGACCGGGCAAAACGTAAATTTGTTTCTAGTGTCTCGAGTGAAAGAGATAGAATAATGATATTTTGAGTACCTTCCTAGAACACTTGACCATTAGTAACGCGGGTGCGCTTGCCTCGCAGTGACGTCTTGTGCACGCGTTATTGACCTTTGCTCGTCTGAGAGACGAATGCTTATGAATAGTGATATTTTTGGAAAGACTGCAAGTTATTTTGAAACCATTGTTTTTGACGAGTTCTGGATACAGAGTAAAAGTAAGTATATGATATTATTCTATATGAGTTATTATTTATACTAACAATTTATTATTATGTTCATAGTGTATTATTGTGTGTATTTTACATCATTTTTTATTTTATTTCAGAATGGATGAACAGCAAATTGAGGACTATTTGAATCGTTTAACTGATTCTGGTGATGATGATTTTGCCAGTCAGCAAAGGATGTAGACTTGAGTGATGTCGAAGATCATGTGGAATTAGATGACATGGTCCCGACAGATTCCGACAGTGATCACGACATTCAACCAATCAGATTACCACAGCACCATCGCCGAAGCGGAGTCATTTTGTCTTCTGATTCCGAAACAGAAGAAATTCCAGGTACTTCTAGCATTTCTACACATTCGCGACGTATTATTATTCCATCAGCTCGTAATTTAAGAGGGAAAAATGGTCATAAATGGTCTTCAATGCCTTTTGAATCTTCAACTACAAGAACCCTAGCTAGGAATATCGTGCATGTAATTCAGGGTACAGCTAATAACGCAAAGGATATTACAGAACCAGTCGATTGCTTTACTAACTTTATAACTGCTGATATGCTTCGTAAGATTCTTACACATACAAATGAAGAAATTGAGATAAGAAGTACGAAATATAAAGATAAAACTGCCACTATTGCTCCTACATGCGAAGAAGAATTGACCGCTTTGTTTGGCTTGCTTTTATTATCCGCTGCAAAAGACAATCATCTCACGAGCTTAGAGCTATTTGATCCTGTTTTCAGTGGAACTCGCTATATATCAGTAATGTCGCGTGAACGATTTGACTTTTACTAAACTGCTTGAGATTTGATGATAAATCAACCAGAGATGAACGTAAAGCTCAAGACAAATTCGCGCCTATCAGAGAATGGTGGGAAGTGTTCATTCAGATATGCAGGGATAGTTACAAAGCTGGAAGTTATCTTACTATAGATGAGCAACTGTTGGGTTTCAGAGGCCGGTGTCCATTTAGGATGTATATTCCGTCAAAACCTAATAAGTATGGTCTAAAAATATTGATGCTATGTGACTCTAAAACAAATTACATGCTAAACGCCATGCCGTATGTTGGAAAACTGAAACGAACGGTGATTCACTCGGATCTTACTATGTCAAGACTTTGACTGAAAATTTATGGGGTAGCAACCGCAACGTCACCATGGACAATTGGTTTACCTCAGTCCCTTTGGCCCTAGAGTTGCTACAGGCACCATATAAATGCACAATAGTAGGAACGCTTCGAGCAAATAAACGCGAAATACCGCCTGAGTTGCTTCAGATCAAAGAAAGACCAATAGGTTCATCCGTCTTTTTATGACAGGCAGTGTACGTTAGTATCTTACAAACCTAAAAATAACAAGAACGTTCTCTTACTTTCTACCACACATAGTAATGGTACTATTGCAGCTTCTGGTAAACCGGAAATTATCGAGTTTTACAATTCCACGAAAGGCGCTGTGGATACGTTCGACCAAATGTGTGGAAGTATGTCTTGTAGTAGAAAAACGCAAAGATGGCCTTTATGCTATTTCTATGGCATACTCAACATGGCAATCATAAACTCATATGTAATATATGTGCATAATAATGTCAAACTAGGGCGAAAACCAACAAGCAGACGATGTTTCGTGAAGAATGTATCGGAGAAGTTGACCGAACCGTGGTTACGTAAAAGACACGCAATGCCAATTTGAAGAGATGCCTAAAAGGAAAATCGCCGAAGTTTTAGGTGAAACGCCTACCATTGACACGCCTAGTTCAAGTGGTACTCAAAAAGGTTTGTGGTTATTGTGACTATAAAAACGGCGTATGACAAGGTTCCAATGCAAGCAATGCAAAAAGTATATGTGTATGGACCATCGCGGCCTCATGTGTGTGGAATGTGCCGATTAAATTTAATTTTAATTAATTTACTATTTTTTTTTGTAACCTAATATTACATATTAAAAAGTGCCATAGTTATTTTATTTATTTTATTTACAAGTACTCCAAAACCCGTCACTTAAATTTAGTCGTCTGTGAGATGAATGTTTATGAATAATGTTCCTCTTAGATAAGGTTATGAATCTAGGGTTAATAACTGTCCTTGTTTTCCAAGTTTCAAATTTAAATCATTCAACCAGACTGTAAGGTCGACCAGAAATGCTAAGTAAAATATTCATTTTTGGTCACTCAATTCAGATAGTGGTTTATTCTTTATTTCCATAAAATCTGCTATCTTATTTCTAAACTTGTAAAACCTTTTCAGAATTTTACTTTAGCTTAGCCATCTTCCTTTACAATAATATATTACGTCGTCATATTCTGCTGATATTTCGTCCAAAAACGCCTTGGACTGACGATGGTTAAGCCCTCGGGATCGAATAAAATTGATTGTTTTTACTACCACATTTATAACATTCTAGAGTCGAATGGGCTTAGAACACAAGTTCTGTTGGTGGGTAATGCAATGAAGGACTATCAAATTATCATTTTGCACACTTAATTTAGTTGTTTTTCCATTCAAAATTCCGATAAAACCTTTACGTAAACCGACCATAGAAGGTATACCATCTGTGCATACTCAAGCTAATTTTGACCATGGCAAGCAAAAACTTGTGAATACCTTTTGAACTTCATCAAAAATGTCCTCTTCTGTAGTGATTCCTTTTAGCGGCTGTAAAACAAGCAATTCCTCAGTAACAGTGAACTCTTTATCAACAGCTCGAATAAATATAGCCAGTTGAGCTGTGTCAGACAAATCGGTGCTTTCGTCTAATGCTATGGGAAATGATTCAAAACTAGCCATTCGGCCAGTCAATGTTATTTTTATATCATTAGCCATCATTTCTATACGATGGACAACAGTTCGTCTTGACAAATTATTTTTTTCAAATTCATTTTTCTTTTCAAGACACAAAACACTGTAAAGTTTAACGTACATTCCTTGATAAATTTTTCCTTCGAAAATTCAACGATTTTGCCAATTTAGAACCAACTACAAAACTAGCTTTCCCAACATTATCAACTTGTGTTCTTTGTTTATGAAACATTTGCTGCTGTTTTTCCAAATTTGCGACAAGGTTCCGGATTTTGTCTTTTCTTATTTGTCCTATCAGTGAGTGCAGCATAGGGTGCTTATTTGAGTAATGCCTCCTTATATTGAATTCTTTCATAACTGAAATGGATTCATTACACAGCAAACAAATAGACTTACCATTGTGCAAGATAAAAAAAAAATTCTTCAGTCCATTTTTGTTGAAACTGGCGACCCTCTGCATCTACTTTTTGTTTCTTTCCACCTGACATCATTTTTTTTTACTCTTCGTTCGGTAAACTTAATAACAAAATATAATTAATAAACACTCAAGATGCACACAAAGTGACAAAACAAACTGACGACACTAGCAGTTCGCTAGGATATCGCTGTTCGAAGTTATCATCTCAATAGCTCAAATAGAATCGAACTAAAGTTCGGGCATTCAACTCGCTTATATAGGCAAAATGAAGGAATGATCTAGAATCGTCTAGCATAAAACGATTGAGAACCAATAATCTTTTGTTGCGACACCAGTGAAGCATCAAATTTCAAAGGCTTTGATGTTTGTCGCCTCACTGTTTAATGATTTTAGCCACTCATCACAGCCACAAGTGTGTAAAATTACTTGTAAATTGTAATGTATAATATAGTGTTACGGCGCAGTCTCACTTGCTATGGTTTGATCACGGTCGAGGCAATGCTCACATGAAAAAGATGTTGTCAAAAGGAAGGAACGGAAAAGATGCAATCCATCCATAAAGTTGGAACGAAACGTTAGTTACTTTGAACAAAAAACAGAAGGGCATAGAAGAGCACATCCAAGTATAAACTAGACTAAATATTGAAAGAAAATTATGATGCATAATGAAATACCGTTTATTTTACTGCAAATCATAATTTTTCTCAAAAATATATGGTCAGGAAAGTTTAGGAACTGAACGGAGGTTCCTACAAGAGATACTAAGCTTTCAGACAAAGCTTCGAGTATTGAAAGAGCCAAAAAGTTCCTTGAGCTTTGGAATAAATTTTATATATTTTATTACATTAGCGACGCCCATATGTCTTCCATTCTGATCACTTAGATTTCCTATTTGTCTAAGGAGTATTAAGTAGATGAGTAGTAAACTGATTCTAGATAATAAAATTTATTCTCATTGCTTACCATTAATTTAATTGTTGTTATCAAAAGGCAAATCGACTGGGGTCATGTAGTGTGTCTAAGGGACAAAGCGTTGGACGGGCCCGATTGTGCGATATGAGGAAATATGCTAAATTCAATAACCTCGTCTTCGTCCGCAGGGTTGATGCAGCACAATTAGAATTTGATTATTTCTATTTGAATCTTATCTCTTTTAAGGAAAAATAAACAATTTAGAATATGTAATTTCCCATTTTAGTGTAAAATTACTCATACAAATTGATCTCATTCAAAACTATTTTTTATGATCAAATGTGCATTTTACTTTACAGAACAGTTACGGATATTTGTAATGAGTTCAGTGTATATTTCTATGGTCATTGAGACACATAAATACTTTGTTTATTTATCTCGAAGTGAATTCAATTTATTAAATCTGTAGCATGAAAAGTCTAAATTAACGGAGCTATTGCAAGGTACTTCGGCTAAAAAAATTACACAAATATTTCTATTAAATTAGCGTTATTTACGGTTTCACAAGCGCTAAATTTGGATTATGCACACCTGTTTCACACATATCTGATTTATAAATTCCATCCGTGCAAATTTCAAAAAACTCACAGGACAGAAAAGGTTCGTTGGCTATATACTACGAAACAACAAATTAAAAAAAATAAGTAATAAGAATAAAAATTGTATACCTCATAACTTTTCTTAATAACTGGGCTATCTAACGCAAAGAAAAATTTTGATATCAGATTGATTTTCTCGAGACTACAAATATAAAAAGGTTTGACCATAAAAGCTTGAGAACATACAAACTTTATAGCATTACATTTTGTATTAATAAAATTACTATAATTCACTGTATTTTTATTGCACACCATATACCTACATGACAAATGTTACGTAACTAAAGGACCGTAGTGATTTCAGACTTTTGTCGCCCACTATTGAGGCGATAACCTTACAATACCTTATCAATTCTGACTGAGAGGCTCAAGCACTCTATAATAACCCAGCACGGGTCGTAGGCTGCTGTAATGACCGTTGTAACACATGGTTGATAACGTCCAGGACTGACGAATTATCGTGGTCTCCAAGGCACGGAGAGAGCTCTTTTTATGATTTTTGTCAAGTTAAAAAATCATAATTCAAAACGCCCACGTGTTTTTGATTCGAACCCGGGACCTTTTCCGTTCGAAAGCAACGCACCATTGCGCCATAATGCGTCACTAAGCGACTAATTAAGTTGCATACTTATTTAACTTATTTAGTCACCTTAATTTACTTATTTAGTCACCTTATTCTTACCGACATTTAATTTCATACTCACTTTCTTAAGAGAGTCATTCGTTTTATTTACCATATCCTGCAGCCCGCACACCGACGGTGCAAGGATTATTTGGTCGTCGGCGTACAGGAGGCATTTGACAGACAACTCATCCATTCTTAGTCCACACTCATACTCTTTCAAATCATACGGACAGCTATCCATGAATAGGTTGAATAGCCACGGTAAAACTACAAACTACAAACTACAAACTGCACATCCCTGTCTGACACCCTTGCGGATGTCAAATCAGTTAGTGTAAGCCCCATTTATTTTGACGCAAGCACTGAAGCCCCTGTATAGAGATTGCAGTGCCTGTGTTAATCCGCTATTCACACTATGCATGGATAGGATTTTCTATAGATCATATATTTTCACTTTATTATAAGCTTTTTCCAGATCTACGACAATATAAAAAATCTTTTGGTGGGTGGCCAAAAACTTTTCTTGGTTGTATCTCCCCAATCTTGTTTTTATTCTCATTCAAAACCCTTTGGATTACGATTTTCATATAAAGTTTTCCAACGACGCCGAGGAAGTCTATAGGGCGGTAATTTATGCAAACCTGCCGTGAGCCTTTCCCTTTATAGAGGGGTACAATGACCGCTTTACACCAATCATTGGGTACCTTATGGCTTTTCCAGCATTTGTTAAAAAGCTGGTACAGCAGGCTTGCCATCATACCCCCACCGCCCCTCAGCATCTCTGAAGAAACTCTATCATATCTGAGAGATTTTCCAATTTTTATATGTTTTAGTGTTTTCATAATTCCATCCATCGTAATTTAACTTTCATCTCCATCATCAATTATATACTCAGTTGCAGTAACACTCTTATCTGCAACTGTATCTTCACATGAAAAAGCGCTTTCGAAATAATTCTTCCAATGCTCTTTCACATTATTTTCTTCATTCAATAAATGTCCATCATCGGCTCTAATCACATGTATACATGATGTCTCGGAAATATTTCGGGTCTTTTTCACTATATGACAAAAAAGTTTTTGGTTTGCCAGGAAATAATCCCAGAATCTCCAATCATAGCGTTTTTTTATTTCATTTTTTCTTATTTTCACACATTCTTTAGCTCTCATTTTTGCATCTTTATATGTACTTTCATCATCTTTTAGCTTATCTTTCAAGATGTCTTTTCTTTGAACTCTATGGTTAGCCTTTGCAGACAGTAAATATAGCCATACCTTCTTCTTTTCACTGACTACTTCCCTCACCTCAAAATTTCACTTTCATTACCTTTCTTACTATCATTTTTTGTCTTTTTCACTCCACAGACCTTTTTTGCTTTATCTACTAATACAAATTTCGTCATCCTCGATAATTTGTCAAGTTGTAAACATTCATACTATTTGATTTCATCCAATCTACCTTTCAATCGTTCTACATACTCATTTTTTACATTCTGATCCTGAAGCTTACCAACTTTTATTCGTTCTAGCTCCGTAGTAACAATTCTGTCATGGTGTCGCCAACACTGGCATAAAGTCTTAATTCGACACACCACTAAGAAGTGGTCTGTACCAACGTTGACGTCACGTTACACTCTCGTATCCACAACTTTGCTTCTCGACCGATCATCCACAAATATAAAGTCCATCATGATTTTGTCTTCTCTTCTTCGACAAGCATATGAGTGCATTCTTCTGTCGTCAAACATAGTGTTCGTCACGTACAAGTCAAATTCTTGGCGCAGTAGGAGAAGGCAATCACTATTCTCATTCACTCTTTTATCTTCAAATTGACTCAAGCCTTTTTCATATCCGTCCCGTTGTACACTCACTCAGCTATTAAAATCACCTTATATTACTATCCTTTCGTATCTGTCACATTTCACTAATATGTTCCTTACATCAGCCTAAAACTCCTCCCGTTCCTCGAGCGGTTTGGACTTATCTGGGGCGTAGATGCCTAAAATAAAAATACGTGTCGGTTCAATTTGAACTCAGAGCCAGAGGAGCCTTGGACTTACACATTCGTAACCGTTTACACATTCAGATAATCCTTCTGATAGGATGAAGCCAACACTGTTGGTTTCATCGCATCCACGTTGGTTCTGATCAACACCAGACCAATAAGTATCGAAGGATCCCCGTTTGATGGCTCCACCACTACCTTTAATTTTAGTGTCATTCACTCATATAATATCCAGTCGCTTGCCTTTCATAACTTCGCAAATATCATCGATTATATCATTCATACTCTCACACACATTCTAGAGAACTAGATGTGACGGGTGGCGAACCTCGTTACCGCAATCGAGCCTAGAGCTCCTGATTTCCTGGTACGGGAATTTGTCTCCCCCCTAGATACGATAGGACTACTTGGGACTGGCGCGGGGAGGAATTTTCTGGTAATGCCAGTACTCTTCTTGGATAATAATTTTTCAATTTCCACGGACATTAAATTTTGTGAGTTTAGAAGCTTTCACTGCAGAGCAAAACCCTCATTTCGGATTTTAACTGCCACCAGCTGATGAAACTCAAGCAAGAAGTAGAGAAAAAACGGCCGGAATCGATCAACAGAAAGGATGTGATTTTTCACCGTCATAACTCCAAAACACATACATATTTATTCACTCAGCAAATACTGAGAGAGTTTGATTGGGAAATTAATGCATCTACCATATAGTCCTGACTTTGTATCCCCAGATTTTTACCTGTTTAGGTCTTTTCAAAATTCTTCAGGTAGTACTAGGTTAGGTCAGGTTAACGTCAAGAGAGAACTGTTAAAACTACTTGTAGCAGTGTTTTGATCGGATGTCTAAAAAGTTTTACAGGAATGGGATTATGTCATTACAGTTATTGAATAAAATGGCATATATACATTATAATTAAAAGTAAACTAAATATGATGAAAAACTATCTTGAATTTGTATATAAAATACGAAAAAACCTTTTCCCCGACCTTATATATTTCAGTTTCGCTTTAGGCGCCACCCCTGGCCGACGGGCGGTCGGCGCGCGGGTCGGGGTCGGCAGTGATTTACCGCCGCCGAGATAATCTTTTGACACATGCTCCCCCCCCCGCCGCGCGCCCTTTAGCCGCTAAACGCCCGCTCTCGACGCCGTAGCGGACTTAAGAGGATCCATTCATGGATGCTCCGACGTGTCAAGATGTAAAGGATAAATGGCCGTGTTGTTGAAAATAGTGCATTCACTTTAAAAGGTTACAGATGCATACATCCGTATGGTATATATAACGCTACTGATGTTAATTTTCGTTTTGAGGATATATTGATATGTAATACATTTTTTAGTGACCGTTCAATCAACAAAATGAATTACGATTCTAGTACCAGGTTTGCGTTGTGACCACATGATATACAAGGTTAATCCGTACGCAAGTTTCCGTAATAATGACTAAAATGAGGTGTTTGCAATTGTACTAAATTTAAATACAACAGGTACCGCATCAATTCTTTTAAGTTGCTCAAATTTAATTTTGAACAATATGACTACAAACGTATGTTGAATGATAAGTATCTGTTGTATTCAAATTAATGTGTGCCAGTTTTGTGTCAGTTATTAGATTGTTACTATTGGCCACTGACAGTTACAAATACTTATAAATTTGTAAACAGAATTCGTTAAAAATAAAGGTTCATTTAGTTTATTTAAAAATCGCTAACGCAGTCATTTTATTTCAAATTTATTAAAAGCCTGGTTCAAAAGTTAAAAAGGGGGACATAGGTAACGTCACTGTAAGCTTATAAACTGTAAAATATACACTTCAGAGAAAAACTCACTTGAAAGTTTTTATTTATTTTTAAATACTTATCTACCTATTTAAATTCTAAAAAAATCTTTATGAATGCAAACTAATTCGACTAATTTCGATTGGTATACACATATTAATATCGGCGAATAATGTAATGAGATAAAAGAGAACGTATTTGGGTTTTATATGATTTTCACCTAATTATGAAAAAAATGTTATATGTTAATTTATACCAAGTTTGCGAGTGCGTGGGGTACGAAATAGAAGATCACGACGAATGTGAGATTAGCACTATATCGATAGGTAAACCGTACAACTAGAAAACTAACATGGGTACAAACACATCGCAAGTCGAATACACTTGACTTTTGTTGTCAGATTTTTTACCAGACATTTATCAGCCCACTGGTGACGCGTACTTCGTCACAATCTTTGTCTATCGGATTGAGGGCTTCGAATCTAAAAGCCCTCTTCGCTGGCAGCATGATGGCCTCCTCATGACAGGGGTTCATGACTAAACTAGTAGAAATTTCCAGCTGTCACATACCAGAAATGGTAGCCTACGAAGCAGAAACAGCGTCGTGTGCCGGGACCGGCGGTGGGGGGAGGCGGCCGGCGCCGCACGACCGATATTTACGACCTGTATCGGACAATACCCGATATTATTTATGTCCCTCGGCGCTGCGTTTTTATCGAATTTATAGTTTCGGCTGTGTGTGACCACCCGTACCTAAGGCCCCTTGTTCTACGCTTGCAGCCTTTTGTTAGAGGCTGTCATGCTTTCGAAAGTCTTTCTTTTGCTGACTACACTACCTTAAGAATATACGGGTCTGTGAATTCATTCGTAGTAAAAAAGAGTTGTTGAGTCATTTGAATGTTTTTATGTACATAATTTATCTTAGCGAAAAGAACGGTAGTATTAAAACTTCTGATTTTAATTTTATTTGGAATTATACTGATGTTTTTTCGCTTTATTTGGATCAATGTGAAAGTCTTTAAAAAATTAAAAATTGAGCAAACTAGCAAGTTATTTTCATTATTATAATTTATGTTGAAATCAAAACGTCGCTGCAATCGATGGAACCACTGAGAGAAACATCCTTCCTATATGCAGCTATTGTTTTCTCGGCATCTGCAAACCACATTTGTCGAAGTTTTTTTTTTATTCCAAGAAATACATAAAAATCGCATAGTACACAGTGAACGTTTACTGATAGTACGAGATCAGGCCTGTTAGGTGGTAAGCCAGTATTTTCATATTTAACGTTCCCAAATAGTTAGTTGTTTGTCAGGCGGAATCTGGTGAGACTTTGTCATTATGAAGAAGAATTCTACTGCGGGGTAGTTTTCCCAAACTTTTTCCAAAATAAGAGGCAAATGATTGCTAGTGCACCAGTCTGCAGTAACTATTTTTTTATTTTCTAAAACAATTGTTGTATAAATAACCTTCCGAAGAAAGAGGCCACCATATTTTTTCAAACGCTTCCCCCTTGTTTTACTTTAGTAGCCAACTCCTCGAAAGGAAATACCTACTGAGAAGATTGTCTTAGTTTCGTAATCGTTACAATAAATCCAGCTTTCGTCACCTGTGACTATGTCGTATACAACATTGGAGTCACCATTGGCAAATTTGTTGCAGCATTTAGTGGCGCTAATTAACACAACGAAGGTTTAAGCTTCGTTCAAGTTATGAGGTATCTACCTAGTACAAAGATTTCTGACCGTTGTATGTTCATGAAGAACTTTGTGCAATTCACTCATACCAATGACTAAGCTCGTCCGAATCTGCTGATTGATGACTTTTTGTCTGTCTTCTTTATAAGCCGCACAGCATTGATGTTGTCTTCGGTCTTCACTGTAGAAGGACGTCTCCCATAAAGATCGTCAGTTTTACTGTGATCACATCATTTACTGTGATCTTTTGAACTAGTTAAACAAGTCATGAACAGTGACAAGCAATGGTGCTTCATCATGAAAGACCAACGGAAGTCCGGTATAAATTTTTTGTTGTCTTAAATAGTAAGGAAATACATAAAAAAAATTACACGAAAATTTTCTCGTTATTAGATGCTTGCCTGCGAAATGCAGTAATATGTAGCATGTATAGCGCAGGCAAAGTTTAATAATGACTTCCCGCGAAATAATACTGTATATTATAGAACATTTTCTAACGTTGAATTCATGTTGACTTTAGACAAACAAATTTATTGTGTCCGTCAATTGTAAAAACAAATGACAGACGAATACAATGCACATAATAAAGTTGACAGAGTTCCTTTTTATAATATAAATATATGTATACATATTATTTTACTTTTTCTAATTGGCCAGTTCTAAAAACTTTTTATGTAACCTACGTATTGCGACTTCCTTGGCAACTAAATCTTATAAAGCCCATTATCTTCCCATTAAATTTAAGCAACTGATGAGTATTTGCTTTGGCATGGTTCAACAGTTTCTTCTTGTATTTCTTTACTGACCATGTAGGAAAGAAAATTTACGTTGATATTAAAAAAAAAATCAATGCCGATAAATAAACCACAATGTATCGTGTAGTTCAATGTTTCCGTTCATATATTTTTAACAATATTGAACGCATTTTGTCTCGAAAGTGTGGTTTCTGCAGAGCATTGAAAGATGAAGAAGGATGACAGTCCATAGGACTTCCTATACTGAACAAGAACAATATCACGGAAGTGACATTGACATGAAAATAATGTCACTTTTTAATCGGACAGTCAAAAAGAGTTTTCTCAAAGAGCAGTGGCGTCTAAATGCGGAAGAAGGGAGATACCGGGTTTGGATTCTGACCGTGAGCGAATTGACCAGTGATGGAATAAACCACTTACTCCGTGCTTCGAAGACCACATCAAGGAGCCTCTTCTTGAAGTAGCTAATGCATTGAAGACGGCGTTTGCAGCTCCTAACTTGCACTGTTCTAGCATAGAGGTTAGGGGTAGACGAAAGCCTGAAATGTTTAAAAAGTTGGGTTGGATTAGCGCCTTAATAATCACACGACCGATATTTTATAATTGCCGACATTTACACTGCTTTAGTTAGTGACAGAGAGAGAGAGACGTCAAATTTGTGTTTATTATTTTAATACATCTTTCTTATTATACGGCTTGAGGTTGTGAAAACATTATTTCGCCTGATTGAATTACAAGTAATTATGTTTATTCACAGCCAGGAAATATGTAATTCATGTACGATCCTCGCCACAATTTTCATTAAAATTTGTTAGTTTTGCGATCTAAAAGCTTTAATTTCTTGTTATAAAAAGGATTAAGGGCATTATTATTTGAACCGCAATAGGTAGCGATTGAAAATTTTATAAGTTATTAAGGTAGAAATAAAGAACTGTTTCTATTACAAATATGTAATATAAATAAAAACTGTTTTTTATTAATGCATACTCGAAAATAAATCAAAATAACAAAAAAAGAAACAAATTGTTTTTTGTAAATATATAGCACAAATACATTGTGTAGTAACATGGAATTTTCGCTACGCGAGTGCAACTCGGATTTGGCTGGTTTTTATTTTGAATAACGTTACGCCAAACATTATACCAATGGTTTTCCATTATTTTCTCCTAATCATCAAAATAATATAATATATGCTCATCGATATTTTAGTAGTATAGTTCTTTTTTAGACTGCGGTGGAACTATATACGCAACAAAAGTAACAAATGGATGAAAGAGATATTAAAATATGAAGGAGGCGATGAAAAAAAAAACTCCACACAACTACCAAAAGTAAACTATTTAAAACCTACTTACTACTGATTCTAATGTACGGCTGCCAAACTTGGGCTTTAACCTAGAATAACACTATCAGATTAGCAATATGTCAACAAGTGATGACAAAATGCATGTTAGGAGTGAAGAAATATGATAGATTGAAAAGAGACACAATCAAAAAAAAAGATAAACGCCCAGGACATAATTAAAAAAAATAGAAGACTTAAAGGGCTATCGGCTGGCCACGTAGTAAGAGTTGAAGAAAAATGGGGCAATATAGTCACCCAATGGTACCCTAGAGAATGCCGAAAAAAGAGAGGCAGACCACAAAATGATGAGATGATGATATGATATATATTGCTGGAAAAATGTAGTACAGAATGGCATACGACAGATATGAATGAAGAAGGTTGGAGGAGGCCTTTGCTGATTGGCAAACAGACTTACACAAATCAAATAAAGGCAAAGGCAAAGAACAGAATAGAAAATATATATATAAATAGGAAATATATACGCGCACGCACACTTCGCAAACACGCAGAGACAAACATACACCGCCGTTGGCTTGACTACACATGCACTCCTTAAACACTCTTTTGGTGGTGGACATTTAGATTTGATTTGAACTTTGACCATTGTCGACATCAAAAACGTACACACAATTTTTGAACATGGTCAAATTTAAAATGACATGTCTACCGTTCTTCATACTTTGGGCCGAATGTCAATTGCCGTGCACGCGAAGCAATAAATTATACGGTGTGCAATATGTGCGGGGATCGCAGAGACGGCTCCGACAATAAAACCAGCCCCTTATGGAGCCGTAACGGCCGGCGCGGACGCGCTAACAACAAATCGTACGCGATACATCACCGCCCGCCCAACGCCGCGCAGCGCTGCAGCGCTCGCGCCCCCTGGCGCACTTCCAGGGAACTTTTAAATATTG
Organism: Eumeta japonica; assembly: GCA_005406025.1. Taxonomy (NCBI): domain Eukaryota; kingdom Metazoa; phylum Arthropoda; class Insecta; order Lepidoptera; family Psychidae; genus Eumeta; species Eumeta japonica. Next base: position 91,179 of record BGZK01001409.1, read on the forward strand.
TATGTGATAATAATTTTGTTCCAGTTTTGTTCGGTGTCAACGGTTATGCGGTCGATCAATCTAAATGCACTGTGAACTGAATAGGTAAATAGCGATCGCTTAATATATAGAGCTGTGAATAAAATACTGTGGAGATGCTCAGGTTATACTTGTTTATGGGGATTATTATAAAATCACAGATCTGTTGAGTTAAAATGCTATAAACGGAAACAAGAATTTTTTATTCTTCAGTAAAACTCAACACCGTTTTCAAGTTTATGTCTTTTTCGTCAAGCTACGTATATTTTAGACAATGCAACACTTAAACATGTACATGGTTAAACCATTACATTAAAAATACAATTTTCTTTATACTAAAAAAAAACAGCTAGATGAAATGTTCAAATTGGTCAACGAAACATTAGATACTTATGTACGTAATTTTTGTAATCGTTTTGCTAAAGAATATAATATATTAATTAAATGAAATACATGTACAAAACACAAATATTTTATAAATAAGAAGCCGTTTATTAACCTTCGAAAATTATTACAAATTTTGGAAACACTTTTGAGAGTTATAATTTTAATTCAGCTGAATCCCAGAAAATCCAATCCATGTAACCGCCACGGGGCGGCGCGTGCTGCAGCGGCTGGGGGCGCGGGTCGCGGTCTGCGTCGGCCGCAAGATTTTATCGGCTCCTTCGAGCCATTAAACCGACCATAATGAAGTTTCCTCGGCGGATAATGCACTGCGGCATTACGCAATGATTTACAAGGGCGGCAATAAAACGACTTCGGGAGATGACCCCGCCGTAAAAATAGCGCCCGGCCCGAGGGCCATAAAGAAGAGGGATGTTGTAGCACGCCGCGGGAACTGCCGGCCGCCTCCCCGCGGGCGCCGCGCGCGACCCGCGGCGTGCGGGCCCGCGCCGGGTCGGAGCCGGGAGGCCGAACACGTCCGAGATAAGAACGACGAGCGAAGACCGAAAGACCGCCAGAGAACGAGGCATAAGTATGGTATGTGACTTCAAATTCCAATATAATTATAAAAGGATTTATATTAGGCTGTCCCCTGAGATAAATCCCCATTACTAATTTACTTCGTTTCATAATTTTTGCCCCACATTGATCTCATTTTTTTGTTAATTTTAGACGATTTGTCACATTGACGACATTGTTGATTCAAAATAAATTAATGGTCTGAAGTAATATTGAATAGAACAAAATTATTATTATATTTTCGATTAGATTTGTAGAATGAAATTAATAATAGCCGTCTAAAGTGAAATACATAAATCAACTAAAATTCTTTTGTATGTCACTGTTAATATGTTTATTCACTTTAATATAGGTCCTGTTCATAACACTTAGGGCACAGTAGGACGCAATAAATATAGGGCCGGCGAAGGCGGCGCCGGCGCCGGCGCGGCCGCGTACAAATCGCGATTCATAACAATAAATAAATCAAAGGGGCCATAACTCAGGCGCGATGCGTTAACTCGCGCGCGAAGTAATATTGTCGTTACTTCGAGTGGAAAACAAACTTCGAGATAAATAGCCCTCGTTACTGCTATTTTCTTTATCTTTGCAGACGTTCGCAAGGATTTTTTTCTATTGAATTTCGCGTATTGAGATTACAACGTTTCTACCGCTTCGGTTTCTCGACAGTGAGCGACCGGTAGTTTCGTTAGCTTCGCGAAACGATTAGACGATAAATTGTATTTTTATATGAGTCGTATAGATTTATGTTTTCAGTTCGTTTTATATACAGATTTTAACATATTTGATTTTTTTTTATTGATAAATAAGATGTGAGATATATTAAAAAAAAAACTAAATCTGAGAAACGCAAGAGCGAAACTGTTTTTTTACTTAAGAATAATGTTTTTAAACAAAAAATGCGCATCAGGTACAGAAACAAAAGTTGTTTTTTTTTGTTTATAGTTTTATTTTTGAATATCAAAAACAGATATTTGAATATTTTGAGATCATAAGAAACATAATTCCTTTCGAGTCCAAAAGGATATCTTTATTCTTAATTAGCTCGGATAGGCAGTCCTTTATGAACGAAAAATATGTGCTTTAAAATGTTGAACATAACAAAAGCCCTTCTATTTTCTTCATTTCTTTGAAATCCTTTCAATTCATAAAAAAGATACGTTTATTAGAAAATATGCATTTAATATATTGCACTATAGGTGCACGACTGTACGTACGTACGACGTACGACGTACAGTCATCGGAATTTTGCAAAGAAAAATGTTTGGAAATTTTATGTACATAAGTAATTCGTATGACAACTTTTCCATTTTTTTTCATCCTTGCATTTTATTATAAAGTCGATAGAACAAGACGTTTATTATTTTTTTATCATGCTTATTATTAAATTCTGACATTTCTTCGTGTCCCGTCTAGGTGATTTTAGATTTTTAATAAATAAAGTTTCACGACAAAACTTCGCCTATCGAATGTACATAAGTAATAAAAGCAAATTTATTACGCACATAAAAGTCGCGCGTGTAAAACGGCCCAGTGAAGTCAAATAATCAAATGCCGAAAGCGGATGCTCGTATGATTTGTGGAGGAAGCCAGGAAGGAAACGGCCCGAGGATGAATAAATCAAAGCGGTCGTGAGGTCGGCCGGCCACGCGCGCCCGCCGCGGCCCGCGCGACAGCCCAATGGCGATCAGACATGTCTGAAAATATCATTATTATAATCCGTTTCTCTTATTTATTAATAAATTTAATGTTGCACGCGATATAGCGTGTAAGCGGTTTCAACCGTGGCAGGTTTTGAATTTGCTTCGAGCTTGCTCTTCACAAAGAGGTAGTACAGATTTTATAAGCATTACTCGTATACTGTACCTTAGCATGCTGCATATATCATACTAACAACAAATTAGTTCATATTAATGTTATGGCTGCTATGGGGCGGCGGTGGCTTAGAGGCTAAGAGCGTTGCCTTCGAATCGGGAGGTGCCGGGTGCGATTCTGACCCACTAGTGAATTGACTAATTAGCTCTTGACTCAAATCAAAGTGCACCGCATGCTCGTAGTTGAAAAACATGTTAAACTTGTTGTAATCACCCTGATGACGACGATCGTCAGCACTCTCCTACCTAAATCGGCCAGGGGGGTAGAGATTTAAGACCGAAACCAACTCAATCCGTAATGAAATACATTATGGTAAGATTTATTTCTGCAGTAAGGTAATTAACAACAAATGAAAGGATATATGTATTTGTAGCCAAAATACGTACGCTTTACTAAAACGTTCCATAAACAAGTTGTTGTGTCACGTTATTATCGTCCATAACTGACTCGTCGTTGTCTATATTATTTTTTATTTCAGATTGACGTGATTCCTTCAGCATTTCATGCTGATTGATGTATATAGAGGACTGTTGATGACCGCTGTCCCGATGTGGTCACAACGTCTAGTGACCGAAGGCTTAACTCGATTTCCGAGCTATTTAGTGAGTGAATTTAGTTTGACTTAAATAAAAAACTAAACTTTGAGTCGCTCTCGTGGTTAGGATTCGAACCGTTTACTATCTAACACAAACTCATAGTGCGGACCGCCACCGTCCATACAATACGAGGTTATTCGGCAGAGTTTGGTACGGTTTTTAATCATATAGGATGTTGTATCACGAAATCTGTGTTATTAATCTATTTGATAAAACGACATAGACGGTGAAAATCGTTACAATAGATATTCACACACATCCACTTATTCGTATGATACGAGGGGCGTTCATTATAAAGTGGGGCGTTCACTACAAACTCTTCGGAACCAAAAGAGTAAATACTGGCTGATAATTAAAATTTGAAATTTTAATAAAGAAATAATTTCAATATTTTTTGTTTTTTTTTTTAATCTATTGTTAGTAGTTTGTCGTAGCGTGTTGTTGAAAATGGAAAAAGTTGAGTTGCGCGCGGTTATTAAATAACTGTGTTTGAAAAATTTCACGACTAAACTAGGTTATCAAGATTTAGGCGCCATTAAAGAGTTTTTTAAGAAACGAATTTTAAGTTTAGAGAAAAGATATGCCAAGTGCATTATACTAAAAGTATAATTCGAACAGTGTGTCGAAAAATAAAATAACACTTAAAACTCACCCGTAACATACGCATTCTAATTTTCTATTGAACGCCTCTCGTGTTTTCGATAATTGATCATAATAATAGTGAAATAATATTCTGCTAGATTTATCACTAGTAAGATCGTTGACCGTCAACATTACCAACAGTCAACAGTGACAACGGTCCAAAGCGTGTCTATTTTGGAACTTATATTATCCTTATATTTTTAGTTTTCGCCAATGACACTACGGATACCATATCTTTAAAATATGTAATACTGCTATCATAAATTCACACCCCTATTGTCCTAACAATTATTTTTCACAATATTAAAATCGACTCGTCACCTAGTTAATTGTAATTCTAATCTCTATAAATCTATGTCAAATAGAAATCTTTAAATGGAAAATCCCTAGGAGCTCGGCGACGTAGCGAGCGCCGCTAGCTTCAATGGCTAACAGATCGTACGACAACTAGATATCGAGACATTGCGAAACTAAAAAACTTCTTTGCCATTCGGGTATCTCTAAATTTAGTACTGAGTTAGTAGTTAGACTTTTTATTAATTTGATAGACTTTGAAGAATATCATTTTATCTCATTTATATTGAATTAAGCTAATAAATGAACATTTTTTTCAACTTTCAAGCTTAATCAAAGCCTAACTCGCATTTGCCCATATAAAAATATAGGCTGTAGGCATAAGTGTTAATAATCTTTATAGACTGATAATGCATGGTAATATTATATACCAAAATAATAAAGTGAGAAGTGTTTTTCAGTCACTATTCAAACTAGTACTGAAAATCGATTATATACATTATTTGTTTCAGGTTTTCATTTTCATTCTTGGTATGTTAAAATTTAAAATGTTTCGCTTAATTTAATTCGTTACGAAGGTACGCGGCTGCGTCATTGCTTTTTTTTTTTAAATATCCTTTAATAATAGAGGCAAGAGAAATAATATGGGTTAATATCTCCGGTCGGCAGGGGGCGCCGCGGGGGACTGCACGCCAGCGCCGCGGCACGGGAGAGAAATTAAATAACCTCCACCGACTGGGGGCCGCAGTACTTTTACGTTAGTCAGTATTTGTTACAGTTTGTTATAGCTTCCCACTGCGCTTGCGGCATGTGTATTGTCGTATTGTTGAAGGTACCCCATACGATGATGCTGATGTGTTGGATATTTATTTAGAAATAATGGTTAATATATTTTTTTGTGGTAGCGTACACGCGATCGGATTGGAAATTTATTTAATAGACTATGAATTTGATGGAAAACATATATTACTTGAGTTAATAGTGTTCTTATTAGCTAACTCGCTTTCCGTTTGTTTCTATGTTTGCTTGTCTTTTCGATGCAAATATTGCAATCGATTTTAAGCTAATATTTATTCGGTGAGACAGACTTGAAACGTCAAACATATATTCGGATTGGATTACAATTTTGCAATTGGTTGCTCATTAAGTGTATAGGACAGAGATAATAATACAAAAAAAAGTACGAAATAAATGAATATAATAATGTACAGACTAATGGAAAATTAAGAGAGAGAGAAGGAATAGTGAAGTAAAGGATGAGGAAAGAGAAAAACAATAATACTGAATAATGCATTAGTGACAATTTCTACGCCGGTCAAAAAGACAGCCATCCGAAGTAAATAATTTTCAATCATAGGGGAAACAATAAAAACCGGAGAAGCCTCAATAGAAATAAAAAGCACACAAGTGTGTAAGATTAGCCTAATGGCGTTATAGACCTACATTATGTTGTATAAGTACAAATGCTAAGGTAGTAAAACCTTAAGCCAGATCGCGCAAGATACTCGAGCAATGGTCCCTGCTTGTCATCGAGATGCTTAAAATCGATTCCAAAATTTTACCCAAACACAATATTAAAAGTAATTATTTCAATAGCAAAGTGAGCTAATGTATCATATTTTTAAACATCGGCTACAAAATAATATGTAATTCTTTTGCACCAGTATTTGTCTACACATCAGTTACATTATGGAACGAATCGGTATGGGAGTTTGGTCATTCGACACGGATGCGCTTGTCGATGGTTTTAAACTATTTATTTATTTTTTGAATTCCATACAGTCTTGTCCACTGTTTTTATTTATTTCATAATCCATAACGTCCGGCGGATTGGACGGATGACGGCGGGTAGTTACATAAGATGAGAAAAATCAAGCTGTAATATTTTATTTAATCCAATATAGTAATGTACCAACAAAGTGTTTGTATTATATTCAAAAAGAGTTTTATTTTAATATTAAAAATGATTTCCAGAAAGTCCAGATAGAAACAACATCTTTATATTTGGTCCGATTCTTTCATAATTCTTTATCTTCACTGACATTCGTCAAAGTTTTATGCAGGCTCGTCGGTTTCGTCTATTTAAAATTGCGTTAATTTTAAATGGACGAAATTTAGTAATATTCATAAAAATCAGGTCTGCATAGGTTTTGTAGACACCGTTTGTCGACGTCTCCACCACACCCATTCGCTTTTCATCAATCGACTTTCATTCATTCTTCCTAAGCCACCTCAACAAATCTTTTTTCGCTCCAGCCACTACGTATTTGGTGGAGTGCTAGTTATAAGCTCGTCAAAAAGACCGACTTTTAAGTTCTTGGAGTTTAAAATTTTGACCTTCTTTATCATCATATGCCGATCAAAGTCTTCAAAGCGCTCGTTATCCTCTGTTCCATGATAATCATTCCATGTTATAAACTTATTTCTTAATCTACTTATATTCATCCTTTTCACAAGGCAAGCTAAATATTCTCATTTTCGGTATGCGAAGATTATGAACAAATCTTAATTTTGTTATCTGCATAAGGTTTAAATAATAATTATGTCGTGGACATAAACCATACCGGTGAACCGGAATCAATGGGTATTGTGTAGAGGGTTACATTAAACTTGTTGCCCCCATAACTCATACAACAGTTAGGGTAAAACCATAATTTACTCATACAATAGACCACCTAGTGCACGGCGGATTAATGCCTGCGCCACCTACCGGCGTCACAGCGCGACGCTTGCAGCTACTGAAACTTAAAACGAGCTTTCCACTGTTATTGTAATCGACATATCTACAATGAGGGCTGTTCAAATATCAAAATAGTGCTAAAAATAATTATTATATTGATATACAAAAAGCAGGTTAGGTTGGGTGCAATGCTAGTTTTTGTATTAGCTCTTTGTATATATAATAGTTACACTGACTTATTGTATTTCATTTTTTTCCAAATAAAAATTGAACTGATTGTACGCGGAGAGGATTCAAAAATACATATACTTATAAAAAATTATAATGACAAAAAAAAAAGTTTCAAGAACTTAATATTTTCAAATAACCGACCAAGAAATAAACGGGGGAAAATAATAAATAATCCTATAATAAGAATTTGTTACACATAATTGCACAATTGTAACAAAATATTCGTTCAGAATTATTCTACGTAGCACTATTGCCTTCCCGTATGAGCTAAAAACATACAGGTTAAAATAAACTTATAAAAAATATATGCATGTTAATGAGATTGAAATTGAAAGAAAATTGTCTATATTTAACAATATTTAATCGTTATTAGGATTCAATTTAAATCCATAAATGTGTGTCTGCAGCTTCTGATATGATGTCTGTCCTAATGTGTTGAAACGTTGAAGTGTTTTCGAATATTGGACGAGCGTTCTACTATATCTAGATTTCAAAAAGATATTTTCCATTGCTGTTACAGCAAACAAAATATACCCCATTTAAAAATATAAATATGAGTCCTACATAATTCACTTATTTTGATAAAAAAAATAATGCTACTCAGATTTGACATATTGAATTGCAACAACGTAATTTTTATAGAAATCAAATGTAACTTTTTGATGTAGTACATATTTTGTTTCTAGTATAAGACTAAAATATTCAAAAGTAAAAGAAAACAATCATTATGTGTACTCTAGCATTTAAATCAAAGTTAATGCGGTATTAAAGGTGACATAATATTGCAATCGATTTGAAATAAATACTTGTTTTAATAAAAATAGTTTTAAATTTTTACAACATTTTAAAACTGTTAAAAAAATAAATTACATTTTAAGAAAGAAACATGAAAACCAAAATCGATTAACATTATTTACCTCGAATTTTTACCGGTTATATTTTCGAATTCAATTTACGTTTTTTACAAAGTTTAACATTACATAATGTAGAAATTCCCAATATTTATTATGGTCCTTACAAAGTCACAGAGCAAGCCGACCAAATTACTCTACAAGAACTCGATTCCAACACAGTTCGAAATAATTGTTTTGTGTACTGCAATATTGGCAATATGTTAAATATCTGGCAACTTTTACATGTTGTATTTTGTACGCTTGTTCTTGTACGCTTGTATTTTTTCACTACACAACTGTATATCTTGCAGATCACAATGAAAAATGAAACTAGGATATTACAAGAGTGCTCCATGGAAAATATTCGTTAGATACATACTTATATGCTTAATTTGTTTGCATTTAGATAATAAGGAAATCGTCCACGTAGCGAGAGAATAAAGCTAGGATGTCCTTATCAATCAACAACTCGCAAATAAAGAGTTGTTTTTTTACAGATAATTTTATACCTTTAATTTCCTTTCTATCCAGTTACTCTGTATATTTTCAGATAGCTACACTATAGGTACAACATGCAATTGTCATTTTGCGTAGTGATACGTGGGTCAGTCTGAAAGTCCTTAGAAAATCAAAAACTGAGCAAATGATCGAGTTATTTTCTTTATTATTGTTTTTAAAAGTAGTGTCCGTCGAGATCGACTGCATTCGACATCACTGCATTCGATGGAATTATCAAGAGAAATACTTTGCCCACTTACATTTGAGGGTCGCTTTGACAGCCTTTTTAAATGCGATCACTGCTTCCTCGGCACTTGTAAACTACTTAGTTTTCCATTATTTTAGAAAATAAATAAAAACTGCGTGGTGCAAGGTCGTGGCTGTAAGACGGGTGAGCTAGTATTTCTATACCTAATGTACCAAAATGTTTGTCTGGCGCTTTGTGGTGAGGCGTTATCATGATGAAGGAGAATTCTACTCGATGTCGTTTTTCCAGAACTTTTTCCAAACCAAGAGGTAAACAACTGTCCGTGTACAGTTTGGACTGATTGCTTTTTTTTTAATCTTCTACAACAATTGTTGCATAATGACCTATCATTCCGAAGAAAGAGTCCCCCATATTTGCTCTAAACTTCGACCTCGTTTTGCTTTAGTAGCAAACTCTTCGAACACGCACTGAGCACATTGTCTTTTGGTTCAGAATCGAAAAGTAAATACAGCTTTCCACATCTGTAACTGTGTCATATACATCATTTGAGTCATCACCGGAAAATATCTGCACCATTTCGCGGTACCAATTAATACGACGGAGTTTTTAAGCATCGGTTAAATTATGAGGTATATACATCAAGTACAAATCTTCCTGACCGCTATATATCCATGAAGAGTTTTGAGCATTTAACTCATACCGATGCCTAAGCTTGTGCAAATCTGCTGGTCAGTCTTTTGTCAGTCTCCATCATGAGCCGCACAGCACTGATGTTGTCTTCGGTCGTCGCCGTAGAAGAACGTCCCTTACGCAGATCGTCAGTCAGATTAGTGCGACCACGTTTGAACTCGTGAAATCAATTATAAACAGTGGTAAGGGATGGAGCTTCATCATGGAAGACCAGTCTGTTATAATTTTCTTTTTGGTTCAGATGGCAACGAAATTTATAGAAAATAAAACGTAAAAATTTTCTCTTGATAAATTTATGCTGACATTCGACAAACAATTTTCTTTTTGCCTCCAATTTGTAAGAAAAAACGATAGATGAATATAATACATAGTGAGGTTGCGGAGTTCCATTTTTTAAATTTAAGTGTGTTACTATTTTACAGTTTCTAAGTGACTAGTTCTAAAAAAAATAAGTATCCCCTACCTACGTATTATACTTTAGTCTGCGCAGTGACATTAGAATTACAATTGAAAGTTTGAAAAATTTAGTACTAATTTAATGACATGTGGCTTTCTATAATCAATTATCGATTTATTTAATTTTTATTAACATATGAAGTAACAGATTAATTTCACAACGTCGATAAAACGCATATTCTAAGTCTATTAAAATTAAACTTTCCGATCACTGTGAAGTAGGCTTTGTAATTTACGGTCATCTGATTGGTCAACAGAATCAACCATGTGACTGTAAGTAATATTTTTAACGGTTTTTTAAAAACATATCCAATTACCTAGTATATACAGTGCAATTCGCATCAGAATTGTCAAGTCTGTATGCACACATTAACATAAAAGTACTGTCTCCGTGGACTCCGACCACCTTTTACCGAATTTTTAAAGTTGAAATATAAAACAACACGATTCGTCCTTTTCATAGTCGAACACAATTTAATTCAAAATCAAGCTAAAACGTGAAATCCATTCCGGCCCCAGTGGAACACCGCCCCCGACGGCTCCGATGACGATGTGTTAGCTAATAGAAAAGTAATCAGTAACCCGCGGGGCGGGCCGCCGTCAAACCCGTGAGCCGCGCGCCGCGTCACGGGCAGTGATATGCGCCGCGGCCGAATAATTTACGGCGGTCGGTCGACACTTGGAACATGCGAAAGTCGATGCTGACACTTCAACAGCCTTCGACACTGCGATATCGAAACACTTTTACGATTTCTATGCTTTTGTTAAGTTTTTTTTATGTTAAAAAAGAGTTTTACTTACAAAATAATTTTGCGAAATTATTCAAAACCGAGATAGACGGATTTAATTATGCCATTTAGATTGCATAACTGTTGGCGATTACAATTACTGTTTGCTTCAAGAATACAAAGTATAGTTCGAGAATAAAATATATTTTTTTTTTCCACATGTATCCTTTGTACTTAAAAGTTTAATAAAAGAAAAATTAATATCTTTTATATTAAAGCATTTTAATAAAATTCAGTACAGATAAATAAAAAAATAGAATTAAATAGAGAAATAGAAAAAAGGCAATAATTAATAAAATAAAATTTGGTTCATAATAGAAAAAAAGAAATAGAACGTAGAATTGAAAAAAGTTTGTACTTGTAAGAACTCGTCGTCGCGTAAAGATAAGCTGTTATTTTGTTAGTCATGTTTATTTGTTAACTAATTTGAATAGACATAAAAAGGGCTGAGAACTAAAAGGTAGAGGAGTGAGGGAGCGAAAGATAAGGAGAACGAATGCGAGAGCGGGAGACAGTGCAAGCGAGATAGGGAAATACATTGAAATTGGGAATCGGAATAAAATGGAAAGGAAACAGTATAAATAGTATATATAAAGATCAAAAATTTTGATTAGGTTTTCTTTATTTATGAGGGCAAAGCCATGGGCAGTACTCTAAGCCATCAATCTCGGACGTGGTCACCATATTGGTGACAATGGTCATCAGCAGCCCCCCATCCGCACTGGATCGACAGGCAGTGCTAAAAAAATTCAAATCCCTCGATTTCTAATAAAAAGATTGTCGTAGATCCTGCCTGTGAAATGGAGAGATAAAAATCTGACACAATAACAGCAGACAAACAAGCAATAACCTTTAACAATAATGGCAATAGATTTATTGACACATTTTATCGATATCAGCAAATGTGGCGCGCAACTCTACTAGCGTTAACAAAGGTCGCGTCGCCGCGGGTGTCGCGCGGTGTGGCCGCAGCATTACCGCTTCACTTCATTTATTGCCCCATCGCTGTATTATGAATTCTTTTTGATAAATTGACCCGTTTTTTTTTTACCCACCAAAAAGGAATTGTATTAAAAATGATATCTCAAATAAGCTACATAATATCGTGATTTATGAGCGGGGACGAGCGTCAATGCTCTTTGTACATTCATAATGGGATTACGTTCAACTTGTATTTTATTTGAAAACACATTTGAAAAATTCGTATTTAAACTCACCAAAGATACAGCTCTATAAATATTAAAACTGATAATCTCCGTTTCAATGTTTCATATGACAGTCATATATTGGAAAGTGATATCGTAAATTAAATTGAAGAATACAAGTTATGTTAAAACATTGTTTTGTAAACAAATGAGATTAAATACAGAACAATGATTGGTTAGGTTTTATGACTGAGGTAGTCCATATGAAAATCAGTGCTCTCTGGATTTAAATTGTTCATTAATGCAATTAACACTTGATGATTTCCCAGTCATATGAGTAAAAAAATTAATTTTGCCACACGCCAAATTCATGAGTTACACTAATATGTTTCTATTTCATTTGTTTTATAAATTAAAAATTCCTTTTACTTTATGAATTAAACTCTCAATATTTTACAGCATATATCGTTAAAACTGGTACGTTTTTCCTTGTTTGATGATATACTATTCTTCTTTTTCTAATTAATGTGTACTGAAGTCGGTTTAGAAATAATTATCATTTGTTAATTCAGTCTCACAATTCACAAATAACTAGTCTATTATCTGAATTATTATATTTCTTGGAACAAATAAGTAATATTATTATTTGAAATAAAAATACCAAAAAATATTGTTTTTTTTATTTGGAATTGGTCCGAAATGGGTACCTAATAATTGCACCTGAATTGCATCACCACCAACAGGCTCCCTTTTAGGTTTTAACGGTGAGCTGCACTAAAAAATGTAGTTTTTTAAACGTTAACTATAAAATTTATCAGATCATAGTCATCAGTCAAATTTTACAGTTAATTTAACAATAAGTCTGTAAGGCAACTCGCCGTAAGAGAGGGTAAGTAATAATTTGAATAATATAAAAGAAAGAAGCCACCATCGAGTTATACATCAGAAACACTATTTATACCTTATACCAATAAGGTTCTATTATTGTAATAAAAATATAATACATTTATGTCTCCCTCCGACTTTTAGTAATATTAAAAAATAAACCTAAAACTAGATCATAAATTTTGTGTCGCCGAATAAGGTATTTAGAATCTGTATCGTAGATGATCCCACGATAATGACAACTTAGCGCTTTCGGCGCTAGGTTTAACACTTTTTTATATTTGTGAGAACCCAGGAAAGTTGTTTGATGTCTAACGGGCAGAATTTGGCCCTTTTTAAATGTAAATTTAAAAGGGGCCAAATTCTTGTAGCTTATATTATCCTAAATATAACATTGCCTACAAGAAACAATAAAATAAAACATTAAAATCAGTAAAAAAAGCAAAACTTTCGAAATGGAATTAACTATTCTTTATCTATTTTTGGTGTGCATAGGTATTTTAAGAATTCAGCAGACTATCCTTTTCAAATACGGCTTATGAATGGTAAACGAAACCGGAACGAACAGGGAATACATAGATTAGAATGTTTAGGGTAGAAATATTGACAATTGTCTCAAGGCGGTTGATACATGCTATAGTGTTGGCAGCACTGCTATTAATAGTGTTAGCCAAAGTAATGAGAAAGATTTTATTATAAGCATAGACAACTTTAACCTCAAAAAAAAAAGTATTTCTTCCGCAGCAATACGCTCGCTGTTAATAATGTTCGAGTTTAAAGGTCCTAATCCAAATCATGACAACAGTTACAAATATGTATTTTTTTTATAATGAAGATAAATTAATAGAAACGTCCAAAGACATTTTTTTCTTCTTCATAATGAACTATTCCCGCGGTAAACTCCGTGTTCGGAGTGAAATATCGACGTAACCTCGAAACTCAGGCAAGCCCGAATATTTAAGTCCAGCATAATTGATTACAAAACGACCAAGATGCTTATGGCCGAAATAAGAACTTCTTTATCTGTCGTTTAAAATCATTATGTCGCAGTTGATACCCCTGCTATTTGTAGTTACAAGTACGATGATATTTTTTTTGTATAGAACAGTAAAAATATATATAACAGTGAGAGCACAGTGATCCTATGCGTATTTGAAGAGAAAAAATTACGTATATATTTATTTCTCAAATGTGATTATATAAATATTCAGGCTGTTGTTTCATAATGATTGAAATGTATTCGCCAATGGAACTTTTACTTGAATGAATAGTTTTTTTTATGTTAGAATAGCAGTGTTGTCACATGGACTTGGGCTAAAGGGATTACTGTCATATAATTACGTAGGTGATCCTTAAAATTTTTAGAACTGGCCACCTACAAACTGTAAAATAATAAATGATATTTAAATTTTAAAAATCGACATCTTTGTCAACCTCATGTATGCGTATTGCATTCATTTCTCATTTGTTTTTACAATTTGGTGGCAAAAAGGAAATTGTTTAACGTCAACATTAATATAAAGCGACAACATTTTCACGCAGTGATTTTCTGTAACTTTCGTTATCATCTAAACCAAAAATAAAGTTGTAACAGACTTCAGTTGGCCTTTCATGATGAAGCTCCATCCCTTACCACTGTTTATAAGTGATTTAACGAGTTCAAACGTGGTCGCAGTAATCTAACTGACGATCCGCGTGAGGGACGTCCTTCTACGGCGACGACCGAAGACAACACCAGTGCTGTGCGGCTCAAGATAAAGACTGACAAAATACTGATCAGCAGATTTGGACAAGCTTAGGCATCGATATGAGTCAAATGCAGAAAATCCTTCATGAATCTTTAGCGGTCAGGAAGCTTTGTATTCGGTGGATACCTCATAATTTGACCGAAGCTCAAACTCCGTCATGTTAATTGGTGCCGCGATATGATGCAAAGATTTGTCGGTGGTGACTTAAACAATGTATACGACGCAGTTACAGGCGAGTAAGCCAGCTGGTAATGCGAGCTGGATGTACTGTTAGGATCTCGAAACCAAAAGACAGTCTGCTCAGTGGGTCCTTTCGAGGTCTACTGAAGCATAATGAGGTCGAAGCGTCGGAGCAAATATGGTGGCCTCTTTCTTCGGATTGACAGGCCATTATGCAACGAGTTTTAGGAGATTAAAAAAAACAATCGCTGCAGACTGTACACTAATATTTTGTTGCCTCTTGTTTTGGAATAAGTTAGGGAAAACGACCTCAAAAGTTAACGAAAACGACCTCGAAGTATTCGTATTTTCCATTAGTATTCTCCTCCATAATGACATCGTCTCATCACATACCCCCAGAAAAACTATTTGGGGACGTTAGGTACAGAAATATTGGCTTACACGTTGTACAGCCTCGATCACGCACCGCGCTACTTTTACTTATTTTCTAAAATAAAAGGAAAATTTACAGGAAAGTTGTTTACAGACGCCGAGGAAGTGGTTGCATATGAAAAGGCTGTCTAAGCGACCCCTAAATGCAAGTGGCCAAAGTGTTTTTCTTGCAGCATTTCTTGAACACAGCGCTGTGTTGATCTCAACGGACGCTGTTTTGACAATAATAATAATAAACTTGATAGTTTGGGCAGTTTTTGATTTTCTGAAAACTTTCAGATTCACCCACGTGTTGTTTCTATTATGTTAGTATTTTCACAGAAACCTACAGCAACCCACATAAAGAAATTACAAGGTGTAGTTGCAGCTCTATATATCACTTATTCCACAAAATGCATTTGTGTACGCTGCGTTTGATAACGTTTACTTAAGTATTTTTTTTAGAAGGGGCATTCAGTGTGATGAAATATAGAAACGGAAAATATGCTTGATTCTCAATAATGTTTCTTTTTTCTAAGGAAGGACTCAACTACTAGTGTATTAAACATATAATATATATAATTAATTATGTTTATGTACATATTCAATTCAAAAAGAAACTTGAAATGAAAAAAACCTTTTTAATCTATTTTTTGTGGTAATACTTGTAGAAAAAATATTGACCTGATTCGAAGCTACACCATTTAACACAGTCGTACATTTGTTACGTACCTATTTAAAAAGTATTCGTATACAGTCCCTACCCATGTTCCAAGAATGGTGCAAACAACCAAGTATAATTTTAATTTTTTGCCGTGAAAACCTTTCACGCCTCGTATTAATTTTACATTGCAGCAGTAAATATTTACAAGTACCATTTTTTCGCTGCACAATTACAGGTCAAGAAATTTAATATCGGACCGATATTAAAGTTCTAACATTATAAAGCCGGACTCTGTTAGCGTCTATCGTACTCTAGTCGCGTGTATAACGCTAGTGGGGCCAGTCGCTTACAGCGCCAACCTTTGTTATCGCATTGCCTGTCGCTACACCATAGGCGATAGATATCAACTATCGCCTATCGTTCAATGGCGGCTTTCTAACACACATCAAAGGGATTACGACTCACCTTTCAGTGAGTGGCCACGCCAGCGTTCGACCCCCGTTGAAGCTTCAGTGGTCTCCCTTTTACTGGTTATCTAAACAACGAGCTCAATATGCGAATATTATAATATTAACCATCTGGCTGTGTTTTAGTTTTACGCAAAATTTTTATGTGTCTGCTATACGTAACGCTGATGGTGTCTTAGTAAAAATGTAGTTTCAGAATGTAAATAGTCTTGTTCATTCAAAAACAAAAACAGCCAACATCTCGCGGTGTTCCCAGGCGGTCACCCATCCAAGTACTGACCGCGCCCGACGCTGCTAACTTCGGTGATCGGACGAGAACCGGTGTATTCAGCGTGATACGGAAGTACTTTCACGTTTAAACATTTTGTTGCTTAAAATTTAATCATAATAAATGTTTAGTTGATTTAAATAAATTTTTATTATCATCTAATAATGGTTATTCTGCATGAGGTGGAGCATTGAAGCAAACTATATCTTCGTATTAATAAAGCACACTCAAACGCGCGGCTTTCCGTGTTGAGAGTGGAAAGAGCCTGTTTCGTGCCAGAGCAGCTTACGTGTTACTCCTTGAGATGGCGCACCATTTGAATGACGTTTAATAATACGACCCAGAGAAAGTAATCCTGATAAGGCTGTGGAATTCTGATTAATAATTATTTTGTAGTCATATTTGTTTAGTATACCATAAAGAAAATTTAAAGTCTTCTCTTCAGGATTATTCAGTTTTAGTATTTAATTGTATTTTTAAACGACTAATAATAGTTTGCTTTTGCTCTAAGTTGATAGTATAGTCAAAGAATTCATTTTTTAATTTTTGTTTGTATTCATTTCTTCAATTGGAGTAAAGTTTCTTATCGCACATTACACGCCAGATGGTTGGCGAATGACAGCTAGGTCGAAAGAGGTATCAGACCGACACCATTGATGTAGTCAGCACTTCAAAGTTCTTCTTAATCGTCTCTTTTTACGCCGATAACCGCCTGTCCATAATTTATATTAATCTGTGGCTCGTGCCGCGCAAAATACATCGAGTTTCGACACGGTCGGTTCTTGAAAGGGTAATCACATATTCATCTATGGGTGATCGCCTGAAAACACCGCTGATGTTGACTGTGCATTTTTTTTTATTAATTAATAATAAAATGTTTGTCTTCATAACTTAGAAAAAGTGTCTATTAAAATTTTAGTACCATTTTCCTTTTTTTTATATTTTTCATTGATTATTTTCAAACGTCATTAATTTACTTACCTGTTCCTATTTAATACATAATACCTATTTTGCGAAAGTAATTTCGTTCCAATTGGATGTATAACCGGATGTAAAACGACACCACTAAATTAATAACATTTTAAAAAACAACAACAAAACGTTTTGTGTAAAAAGAATTTTTTATTGACAGAAATGTCTGAAATAATTATTCTTATTTATATTGAGACATCTATTGGTAGCTACAAGAAACTATAAGAGTGATAGTGACATCTATGGAACTATGTAGTAGACATATAAAATTAAGAGCAGTTGGTCTCCATAAATTGACCAATAGAGGGTTAAAAAGTAAATGTTAAATTTGAATAAACATGATTACTATTTGTTGTTTTATTATACAACCTTTAATTTGAATATAAATGGATTTTTAAAATATTTGCCGTTTTAAATTTTTAATGAAAACTACTTCTAAAAGTTTTTTTACAAATCTTAAATTTAATTTAATTTAATGAGATTTGTTTTCATTTTGTCATATACTAACAGATGTCGCTAGCGTAAAGTACAAAAAGAATATTATATAAATACGTAAACCTCCTTACTTTCTGTAGAGTAAAGATGAGAATAAAAAATTACGAATCAAAATCGACGGATTATGAACTGAAAAACAAGAACTCCCTCATTAATTTGTAATTATCTATGTATAAATTAAGAAGTAACACAAAAAGGGTATTCAGAATATTGTATTATGTGAAAGCAACATCAATGTGATGTTTAGTTTTGAGACACCAGATTAATACCTAAGATTACTTTACTATCTAGACACCTACTTAACTCGAAACCTAATACCATGTTTGCTACATAATTAATTTTAAAGGATTTCGACCTTTAGAAAGAATTGTGTAATAAAATATCTATTAAATGTAGTTATCAGTGTAAAGAATGATCAGTTTTTTACCATTTAATTTTTACTGTAATAGAATTGTATATTATAAAACCTTTTTTTTTCATTTTTTCATCTTTTATTTTATGAAGGTGAGTTTCAAATGTGTACAATTGTGGCTTACAGTGACATCTGTCATTTATTTAATGAATTGGATTGAGATTTCTGTTTCGTGTGTTAATTTGACAGTAGATGTCGTAACATACACATAAAAAGTAATAAATATGTTATTTTAAGACAACTTTATTTGAAAAAGAGGTATAATTATAAATATTAATTAGCAAAAATAATGTCATTATTTATTTTAATATATATTTAATTAATTATAGTCTTTGAAAAATATTATAAACAATAATTTACACTCAGTTTTCGCCAACGTCCATACCACGCTGAATACACCGGTTCTCGTCCGATCACCGAAGTTAAGCAGCGTCGGGCGCGGTCAGTACTTGGATGGGTGACCGCCTGGGAACACCGCGTGACGTTGGCTCCTTATTTTTTGAATGAACAGAAAGATTATTTATATCCTCAAACTTATTTTATGATATGAACGTCTTTGAAAGTGACACATTTGGTTTCCTGCGTTGTAAATGTGTGATATTTTTGGATTGATATATGATTTAAAATTCGCAATTGAAAGCTTACACAAAAGATACAAAAGGGCATATCGAGCAAACAAAACAGACATCTATGAAATGACTTGAAAATTAAGACAAAATGTACAAAAAAAGAAACGGAATAAAATTAATTCGTAGAAATGGTATTATTAAAATAAATGACAAAATGTACTTTTATAACGAAGTAAAATATATGAAATTATTTCGTCTAGCCCCTGATTTTTAATAATGAATATTTAATACCCCTTAAAATTTACGTAAAGTTTAAAACTAAAAATGTGAGGCGCATGCAATAGACAATATTGATCCACCAATATTGCACCTAAGCCACTGACATTTATATTGCACTGCAAACGATATACACTGTTCTATTTTATAGTAGTGTAGTTTTTTTGAACGACATTTTTTATTAAGGTTTATCATTTCTCATTTACCCCCCACTCTATTCATATATTTATCTATTTCTAGCTGCCCGCGTTTCTCGTTTTAAGTCATACAAGTATTTTTATAGCTCTAAAAAATTCACAATCACAAAGTTTCATTACAGTACGGGGTTGGGAGTTTTTATCGGGTTAGCAGAAATCATTTTATATCTCATTTTAAAAACTTGATAGACATACTTGTATCTAAATTGTAGATTTTTTCTACTTTTTGAAATGAAAACTTCTTTAGGCGCGTTGGGTATTATAGTTTAAAATCCATTGCAATACTTAAACCGGCTGTTCGTATGGACAGGCCCTCGAGGAGGTGCCCGACCTCGAGCGAATTGACCAATGAGCTTTTTAACTTAAGTGAAATGTAGTATAGGAACCGCACGCTCCATGTCTGGGAGAAAATATTAAGCCGTCGGTTGTCACCATCCCTTTTCCCTTCAGAAGTACGGGTCGCTAAAAATATAGCGTATAATTGTTCATCAGAATCTTAGTCCGTTTATTTAGATTGGACATTTGGACTGTTTCTTTTTTTTAATTCAATATCAGGTACTATTTATGGCAGTGACGATGACGTCATCGACCTTATGATTTCAAAATAAAATACAAGTTATTTCCTTATAATAAATAGTTTACATATTATCAGGAACTTATGAAAATTATGTCATTTTCAAATAACCAAATACAACAGCATGAAATTATGAAATCAGCAGGACGTCTTATTCTCACTGAAAAACATCAAATAATTGGAATTGTCCAGCATTCACAAAAAGTTTTGATTGAGAAACCGTTTCGAAGAATAGAGATTACAAAGTGTTTCATACACTTTAATTAAACTAATTATTTCATATTTCTCATATTCACTCTAAGAAAAAAATTTGACCTTTCGTTTTCCTTCAACGAGACAATGGTATAGTTTTGATTGATTCAGTCGATTGCTTGATTTCCACATGATATAAAAAATATACTCACTATTAAATAGGAATGTTTGTAGCTGTTAAACTGGTAATTACGTTCAACTTTCAACTTACAAATCGTACAGTATAACGTACGAAACTCTGCCGCTCTGAATTGCCTTCGTATGACGCAATGCGCAAGTTCAACGCAACCCAACCCTTCCTTCTTCTCCCCCGCGTTCCTAATTCACGCTATTGCGACGCTTCCGCGACTAACTACACAGCGGCAGAGTTCCGTGCCTTGTACTGTAAATGTACAGAAATATCTCATACGTTGAATTTGACACTAAGAATTTGTTTATGACTGAAAACATATTTTGCATAAATAGTAAGCAAACGACATGAGTGTGGATATGTTTAATCTGACCTTGATGAGCTAGGCAATTTGTCTGATTGATAGTTCATTTTTTTTAATAAGGCGTACGTAGCATTATTCAATGCCGACGATAATGTCACTAGTTGGAGAATGTAAAATCTTAATCTATATATTTAATGTAACAGTAGAATACGGTGTGCCTGTACAATATGGTACAGATATGTATGAAAAATGGAAAAGGAAATGATAAGAAAACAATATATATTTTTTTGTCTGACTGTGTTCGCGCACATCTCTGTAATTATTGAACAGATTTTAATACGGTTTTCATGGATAGATAGAGCTTGGCTTGGTTTCAACAGGCTTTATTTCATTTAAATCGGATGTCAAAGATAAAGTTTTCTTTGGAGGGGTAGTGGGGTTACAAAGAGTGTAAAAATTCTTTCACATGGAAAACTACACTATCCCAGAGTAATATAGCCTATATTTTATTTTGATATCAGCATTTGCCCTGTACAAATAGCAACTATGAGCGATGTCTGAATTGATAACGGAACGGGGAGTAAAATCGAGAGACAGGATTGGGACCGAACTGAGAACGAGGTCGAGTTTAAAACCGAGTTTCGGATCGGGATGAGAGTCGAGGACGTGCTCGGGACCGAAACGGAGAATGGCGTCGGGACCGCGACTGCAAGCGGGAACGAAATCAGGATCGACAACAAGTTTCTTCTTATTAAAGACGAAGGAACACATTTAATGTCCACGTGGACGAAGCCGCGGGCGGAAAGTTCGTACAAACTAAATGAAATATTGAAATACAAAACTGTTCAAATTAGCTCCTTAAGATAGTTTGCATTTCCTTAAAAATATACATTAAGCAGCGAAGTTTTAAAACGTATTATTATTTTTTGAAATAAATATTTTTTGTCAAGCTAAAGCTAAAGGTGACAGTTTTAAATAAAACATATACATTACATAGATAACAATTTCATCGTACGGAACTGTCTCCACGCGAGTTCAGATCATGCGAGGTACGCATCCCAAAAAAAAGTTGTAAATAGTGTATGTAATTTAAAAACTAAAAGATCTACAAGCAAATCCGCAACTTGCAAAACCACATTAAGATTAAGATATAATAATTATAACATATTGTCGGATAATATTTTTTCGATACTATAGTTTAATATTGTCTCATTCTCCGAACCGTCTCAAAATTTATAAAACTTTGAATTTTTTTTATGGCATTGGTATTACTGCAATTCATCTCTCTCTCTCTGATTGTCTCTCTTGTATCAGAGACAATACTTGGACACAGTGCTGGATTTATACTTTTCTTAAGCACAGTGCACTTAATTTGTGTCGCCCATTTAGCTTTTGTAATTTTCTTAATAACTCACTTGTGTCTATTTATTTAGACTTTTATTAAGTAACAAATAATTTTATGTATTTAAGTACGTACGATAGACAGTTATCGAAAACTGATATGAATGAAGAAATTAATCATAAAATAAAATTGTAGAATGCAGCACGAATTCCCTCTTTCTACGGGCAAGCAAACCCTTAAATTATTGTTTGATAAAAAAAGAGATTGCTCGTTCGTTTTATTTGCTACTGAATAATATATTTCTATTGATATTTCAATACATAAAAATAGGTTCCAGTAAAAGTCCATCATTTTTTAAGAAATAGTTTCACTACTTGTTATCTTGAAAATTAATTTTTGTAATCGAATTAGTACCTTATAATTAAACAAACAGAGTTTCATTGGCTAATAAGCTCATTGCATATTACACATATAAATTTATAAAATATGATTTTTTTACAGAACACAAATATCATTTTAACGATTTTTATATCATAAAATTTTTTTTTGCGCTTAAATATATTGAGCGTGTAATTACAAAAGGATGTTATTTAACATTGGTAACCAAAAGCAATCCTGTTTTGGTAGAAAAACCCAATATGTTATATAATGAAAATTATACCAAAACATAAACTAAATTGCATATTTGCAGTTATGCAAACATGCAATTTATTTTTTTATAAAAATTATAATAATTTTCTAAACGATGATTTAATACTGTTCTTCTTTTTTTCATTTAAGAGAGATCTCTATCTGTTTATATTTATATATTATGAAATTCAAAATACCGAGTACATAATTGAACTATTGTTGTTTTAAAATAGTATCACAATAATCCGACAGACGGCAACTAGATACACGTCGCAGTTATCGCTACGTGACGCAAAACCCTTCGGCCAATCAATAATCAATTACGTACGATTTCACGGAACACCTGTACGCGATTAACGCGAAACAATGTATTGATTTATCTGTTTTTTAGGCGACAATCCGCCAGACCACAACTGGGGTCCGGCCGGTCGAATTGGACCCTTGGAAAATGCGACTTAATCCTCTATTGATTCGGTGATATTTAGTTTTACTTATAAAGTACTTTAGAAAATAAACAAGTTTTGTTTATGAAAACGACTGCATGTTTATAGTGACATTTTTTTATCATAGAGGTTTTAATTAATCTTTCACGCTTAGAATGATTGGGAATGGGAATAGTAAAATGACGAATGTTTCATTAGATAGATCAATTCTTCTCTCATGAAAAATACTGTCGCATCAATAAACACAAACCAAATTTCAAATCATATTCAATATCGTATCATTACTAAGATTCTCAAAAGTCAAGTGTTCGTCTACAGCATCTCAATCAACATCACGAGATGAAAACTTGCTTTAACATCCACTCAATTCCTTCATTCGAAATCTACTCACAAAACGTATATTGATATTTTCTTTTATTCCATGGCAGCGTAAAAATTGTAGGTTCAATCACAAATAGTCGATATTACTTAGTGTTGTATCGAGGAATCCTCCAGTTACATTATCGTCTTCATATCATTTCGAGTGCTTTTCTAACACCTGCGTTTAACGATTCAGTTAACGTCGCCCGCTCGCTCACGACCGACGGCGATGGTTTTCGAATACCTTTATTCAACCTATTGGTTTCATCTTTTAAATAATTCCCGTTCGTTGTACCGTTTATATTTTTGGATTATCGATAAATTCCCCCGTTTAAAATCCGCCGGTGTCTTGAATCCTTGTCGCTAGATTTTAAAATCTCAACGAGTGTTTATTTGAAATGTTTTATAAGTTGTAATACCGTATTCCCGGTCCGGATGAATTATTAAATTACTATAATAGTCATTATTTTACGAAATACATTAACCGGTGCAGCTTAGAAGGTAAGAAATGGTTGTAAGCATTTCTTGTGGTTCTTGCACTTTGTACGATGTGTTTATAAATAACGTGAATCTAACGTGGACAACATGCATCTAGATTTAGTTGGATGTTTTTTTCTGTTAACCTGTGGCAAACAATTTAAACACTCCTTATTTTTAACAACATTATTGTCGTTTTGTATTTAAAAAAATAGTATGGGTTTCCGGAGAGATGTTTCTTCTTTAGATATTAAATGGATATTATATTTAAACACAAAATAATGAAACAATTTTATTAACATAACTTTAATTGCTTACGTTAATGAGCCGTGGCATCGTATCTCGGTAAACTGGTATAATTAATAACTTCGATTTGAACTTTTTAATAATCATAATATAAGCGTTGTTGTAGAGTTTTTTTAGAGCAGAGGGTATAAGAAGCTGTATTGTGGAAAATTAGGGTGCAATAAGATTTATTAAAACTAATAGTCTTGAATTTAATATAGACTCTAATAAAATTTATGCTGTAAAAATATACAAATAAAAGGTATACAACATAAATAAAGAAATTATAAAGAATAAAACTTATGTTGTTTGATTTGGAATGTTTTGCGCTATTTCTCCGTTTAGTGATAATTGGAACCCCAACAGAAAATTGATGATTATTGATGATTCATCGCCTGCCAACTCTTTTCCTCGTCCATATCTTGTTCGCATACTTTGTCTGATACGCAAGTCATTTTGTTGCGAATCGAACACACATTATAAATTATTGATTTTCTAACCTCAATCATTATTAATTACTTCGGTTGATGGTTATCTACTGTTTACTGAATGAATGTTACATCATTTTCTTTACTTGAATTAATTCTCAAGAATTGTGTGCGCCGTTGTTATTCAATTTATTGGATTAAACAATGTCGATATTATTTTATCTAAATAGTGATAGTCCGCCTCGACGAGTAAGTTTCTTTCAATGCAAGCGCAAATCGAAACCTGAATTATTTTACAATGAAGGCAAAATATCAGGGCAGGTTCAACAAAATTTAAAAATATATGTAGCATTTCCAAAACACACCGAGGCAGCGCAGGGACCGCGGTATATGAGAACCAAAACAATAGAGATGGATCAGCCACCACTTCACCGTGGAACGACCATGAATTGTTCCCAGTACAAGTTAGTTAACCTCTCATACATTGGACTCATTTTCGATGTCACGCTTCCAGTGTTTACGCGGGTCATGTCTCGTGGTCAATGTTCCTTGCATAGGGTGTCTTAGATCGAGATCAAGTCCATTCAGTGCGACTATGCTAATAGCCACATCTCACGGTCATTTCGTGTACGCGCACGAAGTACACTAGCTACGAAACTTAAGTACCCATTAAATTGTTTGTAAGCTTTCAATATTGAATATTTTTATTATTATTTCACAAAAAAATATATTCCAAACTTTAGAATGTTCTGGATGTTAATTTCGAATCAATTTTTTTCTTGAAAATAAAAAGAAAACATGACAAAGAACCTTCATCACAAACCAAATCACATGCTATCCTGCACAAGCACTCCTCTGTAGCAATAGATGTTATCTACCAACAAAATCATAAAGAAAATCAACCCCTCAGATTATTCTAGAGTTCTTTTAGAGAGACAAAAATAAGCTGAATAGATGTGGACTTTATTGAGTTCTATAATATAATGAGATAGTATGCATTTATTCATAATAAACGTTGTCTCCAGCAGCCTAAATTAAGGTAACAGCAGCGATAGCATCAGTTAAAGTTTCTTCAAGTAGGCTAGCGTGCGTACGACGACATAAATTTTCATGATCCAACTTTGGTGTTTTTCTTCGGAGGTCATGAACCTGAATTTTTGCATACTATTGCTTCGGGGTCCATCAGTCATGCGCGAGTCCCGTAACGGCATCCGGTCGGCGCAACGAAACGTTTACGAGATTGGGTCGAAAATTGCCTTAGCACTGTTTGTTATGTAACCTTATCTTATGACAAACACACTGCAATAATTATGCTTATTCAACTATAAGGTTCTTTGGTTTACAGGTATATAAATTAATTGCGTCAGCCTTCTCATCAAATAAGTTCACTCGAACTGATTAACGTGATTTTTATGTTGCCTAATTTTGATGTCTAATTTCATGTTCAATAAAGTTATTGCTTTTTGATTACCAGTCCTCTAACTTTCGTTGGCAACTCTATTAGGCTCCTTAATTTGTTAGCTGTTCCGTTTGCTTGAATCGATTCACTTCTATCATGATAAGTGTTGAATTCGCTTTCAATTCAGTCGATTTGCTCCACATAATAACAGTAGTATATTTTTCACCCTATTCAAGAATATTTCCCTCAGGCCAGGCATCACATGCTTCTTAATTGTTTTACAATTAAATGGTCTTCATATGATTTTATTGTAGTAAATTATAGATATGTAGTGTCCATTGCAAATTTATATCTGTTTCCCTGTTAAATTATTGAATGAAATATTTTTTATTATTTTATTCATTGTAATATGTTGTAGATGTACCAATTTAAAGGTGACTCGCTAAATATTTAACAATCGAATAAGTGCAAGTTGAAAATGCGTATAGAGGATTTCGTACAATGAGAATATTATCTACCAAGGTTTTATAAAGCCGACCATAAGTCGTAACTTAAAAACTATAAATATGTATTATATATATACACACATATATATAGAGTTTTTAAGCAAACTATTGAGAGATATATGATGTTATTTATAAATCATAGACTTTTTATAGGCGTTCTTTTCATCTATAAATATTGTATTTCTGTACATTTTTCAACATTTTGTGCTCACTAGTTTGAGAAATGGTAATAGGAAAGGTCGTTTAGTCGGTTCAATGGATTCGGAGCAAATTGACTATGACAGATGGACAGACAGACGCACGAGTGGTCCTATAAGAGTCCCGTTCTACAAAGGAAACTTAGAAAGGCCAAATAGTAATAATTCGTCTAAAGCATTTTGCATTTTCAGCTAGAACGTATTTAATGAAGAAGTTGTTAACGAAATATCAATAATTCTCATAATATTAGACGTTGTCCTGCAACGTGCATGCAACATTCAACACACCGCTGACCCTAGAATCTGCTCTTCAACTACGAATCCTTATTCAACGAATTGAACTTTGATTCGATTGACAGATATCGACCACCTAAGCAAGCATAAAAAAAAATTTATATGTCTAAGCCGCTAATATAAATGAAAGGGTTTCTGTCGCGCTGTGTAACAATGGCATTGTATATCTCTAGTCAACACTTCACTTTCATCGGGGTTATTCATTTTTGTTTGCTTGGCTTTAGCTGGGACAGACTCCAGAAGCAACTAATCAAAAGAAAATCAGCGCAAAATACTTATTACAACCGCAGGTGGTCGGCGTGGCCTAGAGGCAGCAAATAAAGCGCTGAAAAATAACGTGACAGAGTAAGTACTTTACGTGCGCGACATTAGCGCTGTCTAGGGTCCGCAACTTTTCGGGACTTATCCAATATCTGTATGTACTTGAAATAATGAAAACGTTGACAAAAGAATTGTTTATTAACGAATAATTCTGTTTTTGCAATACAACTAGTAAACAGCAACAGTACCTTTTGATTCGTCTCAGTTTTGAAATGAAAATACTAATGAAAACACTTGTGTCATAATAAAGACAATAAATGTTGCTATTTTCGCTAAAGACACGACAGCTTAAATATTTTCACTTTGACCTACAATCATTTTAATTTTGCAGAACTATAATCTACCTACATCTCTGGCAATAATCCGAATTTTGCAATCAAACGGGTGTTATTATTTCTTCCACCAGCTACACCAACTTGAAAGAAATAAACTTTTCGAATAATAATGACGATAGTTTTCGTTGTGAATCTTCTCTTGGAATATGTGTAACAAATAATACAACAAATAAAATATCCATAAAATCCCGTACGTAGTTATGAAGCAAGACTTCGTGTCATATCAAAAGGAATTTTACTTTAATAAGGAATGACAATAAATTCTATGCTTAAGGAAGACGTTCTGATTTATTCCCTCCACAAATAAAATCCAACTTCATCGTATTACCTTTAAAGTGGGAACTCAATGAAATCTTACAACCGGGCGCACACTCATTGTGTTTCCTTCGATTCCTTTGAAAAAAAGATAAGTGCGTGCAAAACTCGATAAGGACAATAATGAAGTCACACCAAGAGTTCATTTGCACTTAAAGGAAATCGAAATATGCACTCATAAAGATTGCTGACGACAATACCTCTACGAGCGGCCAATCAAGATGAAGCAAATACGAAATAGAGCTAAAAGACAGTAAAAAAAATTCCAAATTTACGGGACGAAGTCGAACTATTACAATGTTTGTATTGTTATTATACTTTTTATTATTATATTACTATTTTTAAAACTGTGCTACTCACTTAGTAGGATTCCGTAACATGTGTGCCGGCTCATGCTAAGAAACAATTTGTTGATTCGAACAAGACTTATAGAAGAAAATTGTTCATGTTTTGTATATACTGTCTTATTGATGGAGAGAGAATTAAAAAGCTGATAATAATAATATTCAAAAGCAATTTTCTGTATTACAGTTATTTGCGTCCAATTTAAGTTATTGATGGGTAAGTAAATTAAAATAATGTCCAACACATTTTATTCAGGTTGATGCAAAAAGAAATAAAACACAACTTTATTATGAGCGTGTATGTGACTAAAAATATCACCTCATTCTTAAGTAACGACATCTGGAGAACTTTTCTGGTGTACAGAGAATTACTATATCTAATTGGATATGCTACATGAAAATCTAATAATAGTCAGCAGTGTAGTAACATGCGACTTTTTCGATGTTTGCTCAACTTTAGCAACAACTCAAAATCGAAAGAAATCACATTAAAATACTATCGGCGTTTTTCCATATTATGCTGTCATTATACATTCGTAAAGAGTATGACAATAAATACTGAAATTATGGATAAACTAATGGCGAGATCTGAAAATGATCTTTAAAGTCAAAATATAAGGTAGCGGTTTTTGGATCTGGTAGTAAAAACAAAATTAGTTGCCAAATAGCTTAATGTCGTTGATATAGATCCGCTGCTTGAGCTGTGCACGTTTAAATCTTTGCCACATGCTGGACTCCTATACGAAAGACTTACTTGTGCTCTGTGGTTTTAGTACTAATAGTATTTAACTAAAAAAATAATTTGATGTTAGAACGAGTACTCAAGCGCTGTTACATTCAGAATTCTTATTCTTTGGGCAATTTGATGGCCAGGACAGTGCCATGTACAATATATCACATCAGAAAATACACAATTTTGAGGCGTTCATTTTGAATAGATATGTATATGAGTATATTCTTTAATAAATAGTTTTAACATGTCTCATGAAACGAGCTTCACTTATAGAGCTTAATTATAATTGATGTTAACAAAAATAATAGAAACAATTTAGAGTTTGTTTGTATCGACGATATTGAAGTTAAGTAAATATAGTTCATCATTGGAAACAATTTTATTGCAGAACCTTAAATAATCGAAGGGCACTCTTTACCAGTAAAAGACACAACAATCTTCAATGATTAAGATAATTATAAGCACACGATTATCATGGAGATTAAGATAATATCGACCGCTTTTGAATAACCTATTCGGTACGTATTCGTTTGTTCTTGACAAGGACACTTCAGTGCAATGAAAGACAATACAAAGCATAGTACTTAAACTGGCACGACAGTATGAGTTCAAGTACTTCTCTTTGTTAAGGTACGAAAGTAATACGAGAAGTCGCACTAGTTACGAAAAAGATGAAAAGGAGGTGAGTGTACTTTATACAAAACAAACATTTTTTTTCGGTTTACATTCAGATCGTTCTTATGACAGTATAATTTCAAATACCTGACTTAGTTCAGGTTTAATCGATAATTACATCAACGACATAGAAAAGGCATCACATTGATAACGGCCAATCAACTTATTACCCCGTTATCTGTGGCAGATTTTGTGACTTGCCGCCGACGTACGTGATTGAAAAGTAATATACGACCCGGTCATTAGCCCGTGAGACTTAATATAAAAGAGACGTATGCAGAAGTGAACATTTTCGTCCCGACAGCCACACATGGAATTGTTATAAAAGTTAGCAAGTGAGTTCTTTGAATACTTGTAATTTAGCCATACTCGTTTTTAACGCTCACCCAAATGACTACTTTAATTGTATTTTAGAATGGAAGCCGTCGATAGTAGACCAGAAATAGCGAATTCCAACAATAATGAAAAGAAAGCAGATCTTGAAGAGAAGAACCCAAACGGGTTATGGAACCCCATGACAGAGGGAGTGAAATGGATAGAAAACTATGTGGATAGTCTTGAACGATTTTTCGAAAGACTGCCAGCATTCATCAGCACTTTCATAGCTACTTTCGCGTTGTTCACTTTTGGTGCCACTCTGAGAGGTAAGTAAATGGAGTATTAAAATAATTTTTATGAGTAATGCTGCGTCATCGTAACCATGTCTACCTTTTATCAAGGTATTACGAAATGTTTTATTGACTAGTTTTTTTGTTTGTTTTTCGGCTAAAAGCACTTCAGACAATTTTTGCACCTTTCATTATTCTTAAGATTCCGCAAGAATTTGATGTATGCAATATAAATATAATTAATTAACTTTCGTCCGCAGCTCCCCACGCGGACGTATAATGAATTATTTCGTCTTTCATGTAGGTACACAATACTCTATTGTGATATTAATCCCGGTTCTGCTCTCGATTTCGATGTCGGTCTCAGTCCTGATCACAATTCTAGTTTCACTGTTAATTTGATTTCGAGTATATATTACTTTAGAGGATTGCATACTAAAGCACTACAAACACTAGTAATACCAACCGTTAAGTTATTCTTTTAAGAAAGGACATCACTCTCGGTTTAGATCCTGATTCCGATCCCGCTTGCGATTTCAATCTCGGATGGGTGTTTATCACGATCTTCCTTCGGACGCTCCTCTTTTCATAACTATTCGGTTATTAAACCGTCAGGAATTTGTGCTATGTAGACGCAATCATGAGCAAAGGGTATATTAAAATTTATTTGAATAATGTATTTTACGTATTAAAAAAAGAGTCATGTATATCAGATGAACGCATTCTGAGTTATAAGCGTACAAAGAAGTACATGGACAGAGATACAGACAGACGTTTTGTTTTGTAATATATATGGAAGCTCCCTCTGCGACAACACCATACACTCTCTCCGGCGAGGGTGTGACTGTATGAGAATTCTTACAAAATGGAAAAATTTTTATTCAATCGTACGATGTCAATGAAATGAAGATTAAATATTATTTTGACTGAAATTTAATATTTTTCCAATATCACCTTTTGAATTCAACTAGTGATTTTTGCGTGACGCCCATACAAATCAACTAATTAACCCATAAAAAGACAAGTAGACTATTTCAAAAATTGTTTATTTGTATTCTGTTACTTATTTATCATCTACCAATTTTTTTTAATATCTTTTACGCATAGACACGGAAAAACTACGCTTTCGTTAAATACACAGATCATGTAAGTTTTATTTCACACATAAAGCCTTAAAATTATTTTATATAGTTCTGTTCTGTCAATACTCTTAAAAAAAATTAAAACGCTTTATTTAGAAACGATGTAAGATACCCATAATGAAAGGAATGAAAGATTTAGTCAACGGAAGTTTCATCTATAAGTGTGGTATACACATTAATGTATATTTTATAGTAAATTGATTATGCGGTAATCGATTTACCGCTTTTGGCGTTTTTACCTAAATATGTCAAAGAAATTACGTGTAAACCTAACTAAATAGGTTTCAAAGAAATATTTGCTTTTATCAGGAGTAGTTTTCACCTTCTCTCGAAGTGTGGATGTTCTCATGACGTTTTTCTTCACTGCTACCGAGTGGTAGTATTGATGGTATAGTTGAAAAACGTTCAATAAATAATCGTGTTTCTTTGGAAATACTCATTAGTACAATGCTAGGGACCAAACCCATGAACATCGGATTGAGTTGAGCATTCTACCAATGAAATGCTATTGAGAAATTGAAATTTTTTTAAGAGATATCGCGTAGGTGTTACCAGGACCCTATAAAGGACAGCTACTAAGGTACCCCAAGAAAAGTGTTTAAAAGGAAAAATTGACAGAAAGAGTATTGGAACACTCATATATTCCGATTTCCAAATGGTAATGGTAAATACAACATTATGGTCTAAGCGTTCTAATACCACCGTCCTGGATGACCATATCGGTGCGCGTGTCCTCACAGACGACCTTTGTAGTCATCGGCTGAATACGGACATGCAAATTTAAAAATGTTTATCTAATCGGATTGCTGCCATTAAATTGATTAAAATAATCGATCAAAAACTTAGATCGCCACTCAGTACAATAAAATGTACATAAATCGTTATCAATCTGATATTTTAATTATTGTAACTTATAAAAGTTTTATTTAAAACTTACATATTTTATTACTAAAAAATATTCGCAAGTACATTTAAAGCTTTAAAGCAATCTTTTCCTTCAATAAAATTGCTTTATCTTTAAAAGTTGTTAAACATATCATCCTTATTATGTATTGACCAAATTATAATAATAATTGTTGCAAAACATTTATGAGATGGATTTAGAATTATAAAATTTTGCACGAGGTTTATTTGTTTAATGTGGGAAAACACTAAGAAAAAGTCTTTGCACATTCAACATCTTAATGGGGTAAGATATTGTTGTATGGCAGATCGAAACAGTTAATTTTAATAAATTACCTAATGTTACTTGTTCACAAAAATGTGTTCAAAAATTTTGGAATTTTGCAAAAATTATCTAGACGTGCATGTAATGTTTATATAGTAAAGAAGTAAAAAAAAATCTTTAGAAATTCAACCCCTAAGTAGGTGATAGTATAAAATATCGTCACATTAAAAATAAAAACAACTAAAGCTATAGGTGTTAAAATTTATATTTAAGGTATTCATTACACACAAAAAATGGGATTCATTATTTTGAAAACGTATTCCTAAGAGATCAAAGCGTTGTATGAAGATGCTCAATTGGCTGGGCCTAGAAACTGGAAATTACACAAAAAGCTTATAAAAGCTTTTTTTTTGAAACTGTATACGGATGAGGTGATGAATGGTTCAATTTATATACCGACTGAGAGTCGAAACCGATCTTGAGATGGAAAATGGTACCAGAATCAAAATCGAGTTCCAGACCGGGATCAGACAATTGAAGTCTATTTAAAAATTATATAGTATGCACAATTTGGCATATGTGTCATTTAAGATCTCAAATTATCATTATCATGGCATATATGTTATCAAAGATGTCAAATTATCATCTTAGTACTGCTGTGTAAAATTCTTTATTTTTATAATTATGTAATAACACAAAATAAATGATGTTTTGTGTACGATTTGTATATATCGATTAGACCCATTTTAGAAGGAATCTAATATCAATGAAATTAGTGATATAAGTATTTTGGTCATAGGTGAATGGGTGATCATTCTGGTCACGGCTTTAAAGCAACTGTCGGGCGAAACCCACATGGAACGGAACAGCACCTCGCAGGAGGCGCTGACCCTGGAGAATCTGAAAATGAGTCATTTTGGATCGTTCTTCATCGGTGCTCAAGTTCTCGCATACTCTATATACTTTCTGATTGGAGGATTTTTACATGTAAGAATTTTTCGTATTTTGCAATTTGCGCTTAGTTATCACAAGTGGTTGCGGACATTTTTGTTGTTATCCAAACTAATATTGTAAGACTGTAGATTGAACGTTTCATTAAAAAAAATCCTTTAAATTATCTTGCAAAAGAAATTATGTTCTTGTGGTACAACAGCGAAACAAAATAATAGGTTAGCGGGTGATACATTCACTAGGAACGTGACTTCAATTTGTGGTAGGACTACGTGAGGAAATTAGGTCAGCAAACTATACGGGAGGGATCTCAACCTCTATGTCGTGGTCCTCGCTGCATACTTACATCAGTATATTCATGATCCAGGGAAAATTTAGTTCCACTTTGATGCCGTCTCGTACATGCATTTTTGAGATGTATACGGTACCCCAACGTTTCATAGATACGTCAAAGTGAAGAAACGAAATCTGTAGAATACCATTTATATGTTGCTGTCAGTTACAGATGTTTTTCGAGACAACCGTTGGAGTTAGAAACATGAAAATTGCATATTCAAACAGTATAACTCGGACTGCTTGTCTAAAACTTATTAGTGTTTTGTTAGTAGTTACAGAAAGTGTTAGTAGTTACAGTAGTACCTCTTTATTTTTTTTTTTTTAATTTATATCTTGAATTCGAATTGACTATTTTTAAAGAGTATTTATATACGTTCTTTCTAGTATTAAAACATGTATATGCTGAAAACGATATTGCGAAGAAAATAATAATTAAAATTAACATTTCCTACCTATTGCGAAAACTGTTACATATGAAAAAAAAAAATACAACGTATTAGGTTGGGGGAAGAGTTTTTTCGTATTTTATATACAAATTCAAGATAATTTTTCATCATATTTTATTTATGTTTAATTGTAATATATATTTGCTCTTTTGTTCAATAACTTGATGCCATCTTGTAGGTAGTAACATAATCCCACTGCTGTAGAAATTTTGGTATTTCTGATCAAAAAACTGCGACAAGTAGTTTTGACAGTCTTCTCTTGATGTTCATCTAATACTACCTGAAGAATTCTGAAGAGACCGACAAAGGTGAAAACCTAAGGGTGCAAGTCAGGGCCATATGGTGGATGCATTAAAATTTCTAAACTAAACTCTATCAATATTTGCTGAGTGGGTAGAAATGTGCGTGGTCTGGCGTTATCGATGAAAAAACACACCCTCACCGTTGATCATTTCCAGCCGTTTTTTCTCACCTTATTGCTTGAGTTTCATCAGCTGTTGGTAGTAGAGATTCGAATTGATGGTTTTGCCCTGCGATAAAATGAATAATGTCCTTCCAATTCCACCATATACATAAAATCAACTCATTGCGAGTTAATCCGGGTTCCGCTATAGTCTGTGGAGCTTGCTTGCTTTTGACCATGATTTTTTTCTCACATTCTTATCGTAGGTAATCCATTTTTCATTACCAGTGATCAATCTTTTGAAAAACGGTTCGCTGTCATTACGTTTCAATAGAGAATCGCAAATAACTACAAAATTCATCAGATTTCTTTCAGTAAGCTCGTGTGGAACGCAAGTTTCGTTTTTTTTGTATATCCACCTCTTTTCGAATGGGTCAAAACTGTTTTGTCAATTCTCAGTTTTTCAGTTACGAACTAAAATGCCGATCTTGCATATCTATATTTTCCAAAATTGTTTCGATTTCCTGCGTAACAGGTCGACCAGAGTGAGGTTTATCTTTGACATCAAAATTACTGGACTGAAAATGCTCGAACCAGTTTTGTGAAACTCTCATCGACACTGCATTAGGTGCATAAACGTCACAAATTTTTTTTCACGGCTTTTGTCGCGAATTTCCCTTTTGTGCAATAAAACTCAAAAATGTATCTAATTTCTACGTTAGATATTCTAATTTTGGTGGACAGACAATCAATAGAAAAATGGCGGGATACCCTTTTTTAATTTTATTTTTCTGTTTTGAAAATATAATCTATTTAATAGTATAAAAACTAGCCAGGTATGAACAGCACAGCCAAAGAAATTCTACTGAAGCTATTTACTTATAAAATAGGTACGAAAAAACCTTTTCCCGTCCAAATACGTGAGTTTAGGTATACTTTATCTTTTACAACATCGCAACATCTCATTTCGTTTCAGTGGTATTTCTACGTGAACAGAAGGGACAGCGCCAAAGAATGGAAGATCCAACCAGATAAGTGGATAACCCCCGAGCTGGAACGTCACGAGATCATAATCGGCAGCATTTCCCTCTTCTTCGCGTCTAGTTTCTCCGCGTTTTTGGCTTGCTACTTCTACAACGAGAATCCGTCAACGCTCTACTACCAGTTCGACGAGTACGGCTGGATATGGTTCTTCCTGCAGTTTCCCGTTATGTTCGTTTACATGGTGAGTTTTATTTTCTTCATATTTATTATTATTTTCCATCCTCATACTTCTGTGATCCCAATTTTAAACAAAACCTAAGAGAAAAAAAATAAACTTAATTACGGAAAAAAGCTTATGAATATTAAACTTGACCAAACTATTACATACTAGTATTATTACATTGTGTGCATTAATTACAAAAGATATATATATATATATATATATATATATATATATATATATAACATGGAATTGAAATGCAAACAAATAATGAGACTGTTTAAATCATCTGAAAAATCGTAAGTGTCGACGTTGAATCATCATTTTACGCATGGTGATGTTGGACTTTAACGACATCAGGTTATTTATGAAATAAAACTGTAATTTATAAATTGTAATTTAATACATGAATTATTCCAGCTGAATACAATAATTTTAAATCAAAGTAAAATTGTTTTTATTATGTTATTATTTCAACAACGAATCACTTATTAATCATAGGTTGAACCCTGTAATAGTAAATAAGTAGCTACATTATATTAATTACGTAGCGTACGCCTTCAGAAACTTAAGTTCAAGAACTTGTAATTAATTTAAAAATGGAAATTGTATTTTTGTTCTTTCAGGACTACACTACCTACATCATGCACCGTTTGTACCACACACCGTGGCTGTACAAGAACTTCCACAAGCTGCATCACAAGTACAAGCAGCCCACCGCGTTCTCGGTGACCGCCATTCACCCGTGGAGATAGTACATCTCCAGCTCACTTCCTACCTGCCTCTTTTCATCGTGCCCCTTCATTGGAGTTAGTAATAGATATAATGCTATTATTCAATTTCACATGTTAAATACTACACATATTTGAACAAGTGAAGTACTTAGTTTTAAAGAGGTATTTTATCAAGTATATACATATTTGGTTATTATTTATTGTTCTTCAATTTAGAAATATTTACTAATTCCTATCAACATAGAAATATATTCTATGTTGTTGTTGTTACGTTCTCACTCTAGATGGAAATCGATCAATATAATTCTAAAACGACCATTTCCAAAACGATTACAAATAATAGATACAGTTGAATTAAACCGTATAACGTTTTTAATATTATGGAAGTACAGATATAACTCATCTGTAAATTAGTAATATAAACAGTGCATGGAAAGTTCTCGATGCGTATTATCTCTCGGGGCTTATATTGCAGGAAATTCTTTGTAGAAAAAAAAGAGCGCATGTGGCACGGCATATCGCATGGT
Source organism: Eumeta japonica (assembly GCA_005406025.1). Taxonomy (NCBI): domain Eukaryota; kingdom Metazoa; phylum Arthropoda; class Insecta; order Lepidoptera; family Psychidae; genus Eumeta; species Eumeta japonica. The sequence goes on from BGZK01001409.1 coordinate 128,563, forward strand.
AAATGTATGGATTACACAACCTTTAACGAATGTTAAAAATGATATAGTTTTTTGAACTTTTGAAAACGTTTTCATCACCTTTCAGTGCCGTTCTACTCCATATTGCTGTACAACTACTACCACGGCATCCTCGACCACTCGGGCATCGACTTCAAGGCGCAGTGGTGGCAGCCCTGGCAGCCGGACGCGCGGTTCCATGACGAGCACCACGAGTTCTTCCACTGCAACTTCGGTTTTAACATGTTCATATGGGATAAGGTATGTGGCGTTGATGTCATTCAGCAATGATCCAGCCTAATTCCTGATTTCGATGAGACTTGATGTCCTCATATCTGATATATAAAAATAGTTCAAGTGCTAGTCAGAGTTACAAACGAAGAGTTCTGTACCACTGTAAAATATTTAATACTACATATTTTGTTATTCATTTATTAAAAACTAGAGAAGTGCTATAAGAATATGTAATTATTCAAAAGGTCTAAAAAGAAATTGTGTAATTAAATCGCTTAATAGGTACCTTTAGCAACATTAAGGCTTTTAGGATTAATCACAATCGTAGTTTCACAGCATATTTAAATTATAGTTTAAAAAAAAATCACTTCGTAGAAAATGTGGACTTTATAATATCTGGTAGTAAATAGTAAAGTTGTAAAAGTGTTAGTTAGATTATTAGTAAAGTTTACAATATTACAAAACTATAAATTGTGCTTGCTTAACAAAAACATTGTTTTTGCGAAATGGAATAATTCCGAGCTGTAAGAGTTTTCCTGGAATAAATTAAACTGAATTCACTGTGATTATAACGGCTTATACATATTTTTAACCGACCTCAAACACAAGAGGTTCTCGATTCGGCTAGGTATATTCTTTGTCCTAATGGACAAGAAGATGTATTTTCAGAATATAATTACTGTATGTAGACAGCTTGAGATATGTGATACCATGTCTTATCCTTTTTCGTATTGCAGATACACGGCACCATGAGACAGCCGGAAAGGTACTACACCGAAGACACTTATCACGGCACCGCTCCGCTCTTGGAGGACGTCGACAGGGCCGAGGACTCGAACAGTGTGACCGATACCGATAAAAGTAAATCCCAATGAATAAAAAAAATGAATCAATCGAACTGATATAATTAGTAATATAATTTTATAGTGGCGTCAACTGGAAAGGTAATTTTGTCGACGCGCGGACGAATAAATTAATGATTATGTTTAAATGTAATTACATTTTATCGTTTATACGGTTATTCCGTAAAAGATGTTTTTTGGTGTTTCACGTCTGAATTGTGATAACAAAACGTTGCCGGTAGTGTCTCGGTGTAAACTGAAAAATGATGTAAAAACATTTTGAGAAAAAGAATGATAAAGAGAAATTAAAAAATGTCCATACTGTGCTGTATAAGAATTGAATATCGCTTATGATGGTTTTTCGAAAAAAAAAGTAAATCAAAATTTTGTTCCCTAGAACTATCTATAGAGTCAAAAATAAATTTGACGGTAACTCATTATTTATCTTGTGAATGTTGGCTATTTTTTTTAACTTAAAAAACCTCCGCTTGGCTGCGATTTTTAATTTTAAAGCTAACATTTCCTGTATTTATTCAAAATTATACTTCAACTAATGCAGGATCTCCAAGCCAAAGTGATTTTCGTTTTGTATTTTCCTCCACAGTCGTCAAAGTTATAAGTACTAAAGTGTGTGATATTCGACGTGATTAAATATATCTCTGCGAAATATATCTTGATATTTTATGAAAATTCTCTGTTATGAAATTGTTATTGTCATAGGCTATGGATTTTATTATGTTTATTGTTATCAAATAATAATAAATGTACTATTATGTACATTATAAAGTAAATTGTGTTTTTTCATTTTCATAACGTTCATAAGCCACACGTTTTCAGAGAAAAAAATGCTCTCGATCGAGAATGATTTATCCATTCTATGATGGTTTTTGCGTTGATTGAACATCGCAACGTGCTCGTTAGGTTTTGTCTGTTTATTTTAGAATAGATTTGCGCATATTTTGTAAAGTTATGCGAAAAATGTTGTTTGATTCTATAAACAAACGAGTTATATTTGATCTTACATATGGTAGTAACTGTATATCTTACGAATTCCGCTTTTGAACTCGCTTTGCACCTTAACTTCTCGAGTTTCGATTTCTGTACACGTTCTGCTTACAGTCTCTATCCGATTCCAAAGTCGAACTGATCGTTCAATCTGAAATATAAACATTTTGGATGTGTTATAAAGCCTGAAACAGACGTTGATGACTTTTAGCTTTTAACGAAAACAAATAAATGGTCAATACTTGGGTTCTATATAATGATAGAGATAAATAAAGATTTGTGCAATATTTCTAATTTTACATACATAAGAATTTTTGTAGCTTTATACAATTATATTTTGTAGCTTTATATAATACTTTCAATTTTGCATACACATATAAAGTATAATATCTACATAAAAAAATACCAATACGTTAAATTAAGAGTTCATTTTATGAAAACTTTGGATTTATATCTAGCTTTACGTTTGAATGACACTTTTCGTGTTTCTAATATGTCAAGTAAATCAACTTACTACACAAAACTTTATCTTTGATCCTTACAAAGCTCTGTTTTCAAAAAAGCTTTGAAATACGACAATTTCAATTTTTGCCAGGAATGCAAAAGTGAATTTTCATGTTTTAAGCATAAAAATTAAAAGTTTCACATATGAATTGCCATTCTCCATTTTTAGTCTCTTAAGACTTGATTTTCCAAAATCATTGACACATATGGTTTTTATTTCTGTAAGACAGCTGAAATTAGCATTTCGTAATTACCTTAATTTTAGATGAATAAAAAAATAATAAGTATTTTCATTTTAAATATTCAGAAAGTAAATAAAAACTACTAAGGTCCGGTTGGCTGTATTTAAAATCAATTTTCAGTTGATGTCCATGTCATGTAAACAACAGGATTGCTAAGTATTGTCTTTATACAAACGTAAGTTGAAACTCCATGCAATGCACGATGAGTGAGTCACTTAAGACTGTTTCAACTTATAAATATCACAAAAATTGGAATTAAAGTCGAATGTTAAAGTTAATCACTATTAAAAATACATTAGTTAGACTTCGATCTACCGTTTCCCCATAAACGGGCTATGTCGTCCACAAACACGTATAAAGCGTAAACTGTGGCTATTACTGCATTGAAGATACCTTTAAACCATTAGTGTTGGGAGATAACAGATATTATAATTCGTTTCATTGTTTTTGTGAGATTTTTAAATAGAAGTTGATAAGCACTACGAATTTTCGCATTTTCTATGTCATTTTGATTTGTTGCGTATATTTTTTTTGTTGCAATAAAAATGAAAAGAGACAACAATTTGAAAATCAATGAGATAATAAATTAAATTGTGGTCATATTTTCGCGCCACAGAATTGTACATGGATAGTCATGAGATACCTGTAGCGTGGAAGTTTACCGATTACGACATGGGAGTCATATTAGATTCGTAGTCGGCCAAACATGTTTGTGGTCAAATGTTTAACATGTTTCTTAGGCTGGGTTGTGGCTCCGGGTATGCAAAATACTGTATTGATTTGCAAATGCAATGAGTCACTACTGGGATGCAGTATGGCAGTGAGTCAGTGAATTGACACGGAAATTTTAATTGTAGGCACGGAAAATTAGCGATGCTAACACCCTTAAACATGCGTTGAAGTACTTCTTTATTTAATGTAAGTTTTCTATCAAAGCTCCACCCGCTTGGAAAAAGAACCTTGTTCAAGATTTTGATCGTTATTAAAATTGCGATCGTGAATCTCACCTTTGTCTCGTTTCTGACCTCGTTCTTGATTCTAGTCTCGATTCCAACCTCTCTTCCTTTCCCTCTCAGTCTTCACTTCACTTTCATCTCTTTCTGTCTCTTACCACATACTTCTTTTCTTTTTTCATTCTCACACTTTATCTATTCCTTTCCAAATCTCCCTTGTACTTGTTTATTTTTTTTTTGATGCAGCAACAAATACCATTTTCTCAGTATCAATTTCAGCTCGTTGAGGTGCTCGTAAGTGACCCTTTCCCATCTACGATTTATCACGCCTCCAGAACAGAGGGAATTGCCGCTGTCTTAAGGGGCGAACGAAAGTAATACGAAAACGGCTGCTGCTTAATTTGATTTATATCCAAAAAGCACCGCTGAGCCCGAGGAGTCAGTGCGTGCGCAGACGTCGCTCGCGGAATACGAATGATGGGGACAACTTAAGTGCGGCTAATTGGCGCATTATTACTTGGAGTAATTCGGTTTATACGCATCAGAAAAAAATTATGGGGGTTTCCTCTGAAATAAATTTGAAGTTTTGTTATTCGTATATATATAACGACATATTTTTTTTACATCACTGAATATTTGCTAGTATTCAGTGATAAAAATCCAAAATTACTACGTTTTAAATATGCTGTATATCAGTAGTGCCGCAATGATAGCATAAAAATAAACATTAATTTAATAATCGATGCTTTACAAGTTGTACATACAACGGAATATTAAGACGTCAAAGAAGCTCTGGTCAGTAAAACCTATATAAATAAAATAAATACAATATAACAGAGAACCAATTAATTCTTTTACTATTTAGGGAAAAGAAAATTAAACTGAAGAACGGACTGTCTTTCAATTGTTCATGAGCTTAGTCAATAATATTTAAACAAAGGAAGGAATAAAACTTAATTACAGTAATTAAATCATGTATACAACTTTTATTTTAAACATTACAAAGTAATTCATCGATTCGAACTGCAACCTATTTACGTCACGAATATTCGAGAATAAAGATCAAATCGTATGCGCATGTAGCCGTCTATATATGTCACGTTTGAAATACGAAAACAGCGTAGGTACCTAATGCACGCTCATGTAGGGGATCGCCTAAGAGCCTCCGATGCATAATGCAGCAGGCCTTTTGCGGAGCGACTGCGGCCGTCGACTGCGCTAACGCGACGGCGCAGCTGCGATAGTACATCTGAGATCTTTATTTGAACACCGTTCCGAAATTTATTTGACCGTAAAAGTGACTGGGTGGTTCAAGTTGAAAAGCGTTGAATTGAAATTATGGAGTTTACATGCTCTTTGAAAATGTAAAAGGTAACTCCTACAACGACATACAAGATGTTGATCGACGGGGCTTGAATTGTTTTATCCCCGGTTTAGGCGATAGTACGGAAGGCGAAATCAGTCCGGCTGTCCTCCATGTATTGCATGCCTCACAAGCGGAGCGTTGAGGTGGTGCTCTAGTCTCGACATGTCAAAAAACCCAGTTTTTCGAAACTTAAATGACTTTTTTTAACTAATATGACACTTACAGGGTAATATGAGTGCACTAATATCAAGTTAAATAATCTGTCTAGCACATATGGTATATTTTCTAAATAATTATTTTGTTTAATATAGTAAATAATAACATTAAAATCAATCATTGTTGGACGTCCGTCAGTCTGTGTTTATGGAAGATTTGTAGATGTATGTGGCAGAGAAATTGGCCGAAAAATGTATCTTAAGGTAATACTTTTTTTTTTATTTTATAAAGTTATACCCTGTGCTGATTCCTAGTTAATAGCGTACGGCAATTGTCGTTTAATTATAATTTACAAAAACTAAAAACGGCTATTATTGCACGCCTCACGGGAGCGTTGAGGTCGTGTTTATATATCATATTTATATACAAATGAAGATTAGCCTTAAGCCATATGTGAAAAGTTGAGATCAGCGCATGCGCCATTATAAATATCTCACGAAATGGCGCGAAATTTGAATTTGATAAATCTTTTTTTGAAATTTCATTATCAAAAACTATTGAAATTTTTTATTTTAGAATTTAATGACCGCGGTGAGGCGTGCACTTTTGGATTTTCCAAATTTTTAAACTACTGATACATTCTGTAACATCTAAAAATTTTATAATCACATCTGTGTTGTTCAGTACCAATACAGTAACGAAAATATTAATGAAAACTTAAAAATGTAGAAAAAAAATGTGTTATTACATGTCCATGCGGGGAGTAGGAGAGGATGGTGCAGGATTAGGAGATTGATTATTAATCTCTAATTATTAATAATTGATTAGTCATCAATTGCTAATCTAGAGATTAGGAGAAAAATTTGGAAAAGATGTGGTCCGAAAAATTCTGGGTCCTTTTGCATCTGAATTGCTCTGGTCTTTTAATATCTGGTACAATAAAATGTCCATAAGTACATACTAACGTAAATATTGCGTACCGGTTGTCATGATTCAGCAAAATACCGTAGTTAGAACGAAATTTTGAGAGAAACCTTTTCTAGGACGTTGAGCGGTCTTTGCATAGTTAAAACCTTGTGAATTCGCGTCATCAATATGTTAATATTAACGCTATATTAGTGACTATAAGTATGACGTGTTACGCTTGGATAGCATAAAAGTATATATTTTTTCCGCCTGTACGCTCGTAGAAAGTGTGCTTTCATACTTTAAAGACCTTTTTGTTATACCCAATCTCGTTTCCGCTTTTAATTTTGGTTCCGGTCACGCGTTTGATTCTGATCCCAATTTTCGACTGACCGAATTTCGGTCCCAGTCTGCTCCCTGTCCCGCTTTTAATTCCGGTACTGTTCATGGTTTCGATTCATCAAAAAAGACAAATTCAAATATCAAAATAAAATATGGGCTTTGATAATTTGGGATAGAGTAGTTTCCTACTTGGGAGGGAGTTTTTACATTATACAACTTCACCACATCCACCTTCCTATTAACTACATAACTATTTTACCTGACATCCGATTTAAATAAAATAAAGTCCATATTCTATTCCAAACCAAACCCTATCTACCTGCGGAAATCGCATTAAAATCCAATAGGTAATTTAAGAGACAGACAGACAAAGAGACAAGAAATTTAAAAACCATCTTTTTCTGTTTTATTACGTTTTTCTTATCGTTCCCTCTCCATTTTCATACATACCTTCAATGTGGAGACACACCGTATTCTACTGTTTTGTTACATGTATAGATAAATAGTTGGTGCGCCCGTAGTGCCCTGTGTGAGACGCGTATATGTACACAAATACATCGTGTATACTTGACCTTAACACACATATACTTTATTACTACACGTCCTCAGTTCCCTTGGAATGTTATATATTGTATAATATCTACGTAAATTTTCTTGATCATCTTGTCTATAATTTATATTATTTTATATTCATTTTTATGCTGATAGATGCAGAAAACAGTCTAATGCTAACGATTTCAATCGATGCACTATAAAGTTAAAATTTTTAATATCACAGCTAATTTGAAAATCTCAAAAAACAATGTTACTTCAGAGTTTTCAGTTTCCTCCCTTCTCCGCTGTCGCAAATACTACCAATTTTCCTATTTAATTATGGGCTGGACCCGTTAATTATTATACATGACCGAATGTAAAATGTAAAGCATCTTGCGTCATTTTGGGCCGAGCGCCAGAGCGGTCGAGGACGGACAAAATCGAAGGGTTAATATTTTGGCGTGGCGGGTTCGAACTCGGACGGAGCCGGTTTTTGCTAACTTACTCACTTATTTTCGCTTCTTCTTTAAGACACGGCATCCTTCTACGTTATTGAGCAGGTTTGACCGCCTTTGGCACGGATCACGTGTTTTTTTGGCGATTTTTCCTCGATATTATCTGTGAATTCAATTTTGTTACGGCTAATGTGACGTAAATGATTATGTCGACAAATATTATGTTACAGCAAATGCAACGTTAGATAGCGTATTTTATTTAAAAGAAAACAACGTTGTACTTGTTGTCGGTGTTTTGCAGTTGCATAAATATTTCTTGTTTGTTCGAATATCAGGAATAAAAAATTGGTAAAATTCTATGACTTACTGTGTTGGAAAATAATAATAACAAAGTGTTTTTTCTTTTATTTTGAATTTATCCTCTCTTCATCTTCAAGCTTATGCACGCATGTAATTTGGCAGTAACAATTTTTCGGACCATGTCAATGCATTTAGCATATTCGTATACACCGGGTGTCAATTAAGCCCCGGGACGATTGTATGCTTTGTCAGGTAAAGTAATTGTGTAAAAGTTCAAGGTCATTTCTCAAGTACCTTTTAACAAGAAATCCGATGGTGGCCTGCAATTTGACCTTGGACTTGACCTTCAAGGTTATTTTTAGATTAACTTGTCTTTGTTAAATGGTTACCTCCATTTTTGACACCGGCATTCGATAGAGTAAAAAATTTAACATTTAGATAAATACTTGAATTAAATGTAGTGTTTGACCTAAATAAAGAAAAAAATGACATGAGTTTATTCGCAATTTTTAAATGAGAACTACCAGCTAAAATACAACAAAAATTTGTTTTAAAATTATATGGGGCAGTTTGTGGGTATTCGGGTTTAGTATCCGTTGTGGATATTAAATTTACTGATTTACGGTTTAAAAGTTATGATTTCAGGATTCATGTGTTTGATACGATGGAGTTGTCGATCAATGGATTTTAAGATTGCCGGATAGAAATCAGTAGAACCTATAAACCCATGAAATTTTACCTCACGCAACTATGTCAATAGTGACAGGCAAGAAGACCTTTGCTAATAAGTCACCTCAAGATTATTTCTGCGTGACGCTACAAGTAAAAATGAAGGCGATCGTAAGGTTATCCATTTAAAAAGTACTTTAACTTTCAAATATTGCTTAAAGCTGATCCTCAAAGTTAAGGTGATCAATGCTGTTGGTCTCGGCATTATGTCAGACATATTTTCATTCTTAAATCCTTTAAAGTTTGAAGAGAATACTGTTTCGACAATTTTTCCACAATTTACTTACATTTGACTTTTTGAAAATCACTCTAAATACCATTTTAGCCATAAAATATTCCACTGTATCGACTGCCGGCGTGAAAAATGGGAATTTCCATAAAAAAAAGTTGACCTTGAAATAATCTTGAAGGTCAAGTTTAAGGTCAAGTTTGAATATTCGTTTGAATGGAATATTCGATTAAAGACAGTTACCATTGGATTCCTCGTTAAAAGTTACTTAAGAAATGACCTTAACCTTTTTTAGAAATATTTTATTTCAGAAAATATACAGCCGTCTCAGGACTTAATTGACACCTGGTATACTAAAATACGTTTCACCGTATGAGAAAATCATGGCTTCACGAAACAGTTACTGATTGTGACATTTTGTGAAGGAATCAGCGGATGTTACAGGAAAAAAATTGTCAGGCCTAAAACTGTAAATCTGTTTTTTTGTTTTCATCCTAGGCTATAAATGCTTTAATTTTAACCCAATTCTCTACACAATAATAAGTTGAAGTCGTTAGGGCTTAAAAACTATGAAAGTAAAAGAAAGGATTAATATTTTTTGCACATTTTTGAATATAGTAAATAAAAAAATACATCGTAAATTATCAACACAAATGACATTAAACGATAATTTGCGAGGTATATTGATCAAAAGAAAAACATTTTGAGAATCCTGAAAACGCTTTTAAGTTTTCTAAACTCTTGCATCAAAAGGCTCTGAGAAAAACGGCCGTGACATACACACATCGGTCTGACCATGAGGGTTCCCTTTTAACCTTTTTTTCTACCGATCCCTAAAGAATCGGACAAATGTCGCATATCATGCTGCGCTCCATTCTCCCAATTCCATCTATAAATGTATTATTTCTGCACATTACTTTTTCGTTACCATTGTAACGAAAAAGTAATACAAGGATTGTACATATTTTATACATGGTTTCAAAGGCCGCAAAATAAGCACTCGATCCTTCACCGTCAAGGCACAATATACATTTGCCTGTGTATTCTGAATCGAGAGAATAGATCCCGTTTTCGCTTATTTTAGTGAAGACAAAGCCGATGAAGCCGAAATAAAGGTGAAGCTCCACTCGCAACCCGTTAGTGCCACTGTATATATATTTATTTGTGAACAGATTTTACCTACCGTTGGTTCTCTCGAGTGACGTTGGAGTGTTAGGAAGTAGGATTCTAAACAGATAAAAATAATTCACAATTCAGGTTCTCAGTAGATTATAGCACTTTTTTTTATTTAGCACGCACGTTCTTTCATTCGTTTTGCGTTGTGGAGAACTCAAATATATAGTACAACCAAACACAATAGATGGTTGATGATTAAACGAATTCCTTTTTAAAACGTAATTTGTCCTCTGACTGACCTTCAAGTGCGATTGACGTACGAGTTTTATGGTGTATAGATAAAAACTGATGTTGCGCACTGTGGATTACACATACCCATTTCTTATCTTCATATATAATAATTCAAATTTCGTATGTTTGTCGCTGCAAAACTCGAAAATTGGTACTTTGATTGACGTTTAATTTTGATACAACGTTTCGTTCAAATACGCGTATGTTTTTTTTATGTATACTAGCATTTGGTCCCGATTTTGTCCCAATATTTGGACTATTAGAGCTGCTATATTATTCTATAAATTTTTTCACTTATAGAAAGCTAGATGTACATATTTTATTTTTATGCTAACAATTATCCCGGTGCAGAACAAAATGGAACCACGACCGGTAATGAAACTGAAAGCAGGAATAGAATCGAAAACTGGGCTCAGAAATGAGACGGTGGCTGTGTTGGAAATCGATTGCGGGACCGGATTAGAATCAAGAGCGTGATCGGGTTCAAAACCGTGAATAGTGTTGGGATCTGAATGGAACGCGGAAATGAAATTGGGACTGACAACAAAATCGATTAATATAAAAGATGACGAATTTACGTGCACGCGAACGAAGCAGCGGGCGCCAAAGCTAGTACAGTTAATTTCATATTATTTTTTTTTCAGCATTGAAGAAGCAGAATGGAAAACAACTAAATCCAAGTCAGCTTGAATAAATAAAAAAAGAACGAGAATTCATTTTTAATTTTTTAATTTATTTTTATTTGTAGTAAACGCATAATTCCAACATTATGATGTCAACTTAAAACATATGATACAAGGGTGTGCCAAACGCCGTGATTGCAATTGAGTCCATAGGCGAAGGCCTGAAAATGATCTTTCCTACGATACCAGAAGAACTAATTGAAGAGGCGGTTCTTGAAGAAGTTCTTTTATTCACAGATGGTTACACATAATCTTCATGTAAGTCACTATTTTTATTTATGAGATTTTGCAACATTAGTGCAGATTACAAATTTAAGGTCCACGTACGACCGCCGCCTTTGAAACTTCATCAGAATGAGCGGAAAGATGACAGAGTTATAAGCCCGTGACATGCGAAGGACCGTGACAAGATTATAAAGGTTCTGTTTTTTTTTACGGCTAAGGAATCCTAAAAAATGTGCCGGCACGTCAAGTGCGAAGGGACATCCATCGTCGAGCCGGACAGGGGGTGACATCTGCAGGCCTCGCGCAGTGAAGTTGATATTTACGAGCGTTAAGTACATTTCCACGTTTACGACGTTAAAGTAAGGTATATAAACCAAGGATTGTGTGTTATTTCTCTAATAACATAAATTAAATATCTTTAAAATTTAGATAATTGGGCGGTAGTAATTAACATTATTGTAAGAAACTCTTTGAACAATAGGTGAGCAAACGAGCTTCTTTCGGCATATTTCCAGTAGGCTGTTGGAATGTGGTAAATTCTTATGAAAACAGTTTCTCATCTTTATTTCCAAACAACAATATAAACTCACGCTTATTTTTGAGAAGGGTAGGCAGAGACTAGATTTCCACCTGGTACGATTTTGCCTCATTGACACCCGTCAATCTTCTCATGCAAACTCGTCCGTTTCGGGTGCTTAAAATTTGGCTCTTTTTTAAAATGCCACCAATATGGTTTGTATAGGATTTTCTTGCGCAATCTTTGCCGACCTTTCTATCACACATATTCGCTCTATAGAATGCAAATATAATTACGCTTTTATTCAATGTACTGCCATCTGTAGTTTATATCATGTAGTTCCATATATACGTAGAAACAATGACATATTAAAAATTTAATCTCCTCGAAAAATAAATATAGCAAAGTTTTTCAACATTTAAACTTGAACAATAAATTTTTTATCAAAATGAAAATTTTAGGGACATTTACGAAATCGTTGTGGCTACATTTAAGCGAGAAATGCTCGTTTAATTCCCATAATTCTAACATTAACATGTCAACTTAAAACATATACATATAAGCGGGTGTCTAACGCCGTGATTGCAACCGGGCAATTATTATGTTTTACGGTATAGGATATACTGTACATACATAAAACGAAAAGAAATCGATAAGTCCATTTGTTCAAAATAGTTATTGTGTAAGAGCTATGATGAGATCAACTTAGGTACAGCACAAAAAATGGGGCGACTCGATCATTCAAACACTGTATTCTCACAAAATACAGGCATGAAATAACAACTTCTGCTCTAGTATTTCATACAGTGTATGAGAGTTCCGGTGGCTCACTCTCCCCTCCATAATTTTACTCTTCTTCACCACTCCACTTCTCTCTAACATCGCATTTTCCCCTTCGACACCCCCTTTTGCTCGTCTTCCATTCTTATCCAAGAGATCGGCTATGCGCTGGTGACTACTGGGGTTGCGAGTGTCCACGAGCGATGGTGACCATCTACTAGACAATTGCGTTGCCGCCCTCTTGGAAGGAAATAGGATATCTAATAGGGGATCGGTTTGTTGGAAGGGGGAGAGGGAGGGAATGCGCCACTGAAAGTCTCACGTACTGGACGAAACGCAACAGCGGAAGCTAATACTTCGCGTTCGTATTCTGAGAGAGTGTTGTTTCACCGGTCGAGCTGGCCCATTTTCGTGTCGCTGCCAAGTTGGCCACAGTGTGGGTGTACCGCTGATATAGAATACGCTAACAATCGATACTCCAAAATGTCTCCATTAAATCACAATCTAAAATACTCCTCAAGTATCCCCTAAAAATTAATGAATAAATGAAAAATGAATTAGATGCAAAAATTTTGACGTACCGCAACCTATGAAACACCATTCTAATATTCTTTTAAAAGTCAAAGAAAATATTTCCACGCTTAATAATTTCAACCCACCCGTCGCGAGAGATAGGATTTCAAAGTCGCTTATTAAGGCTTGCCTCTCTCGAAGAGTTTGTGAAGGTACCAGTAAAAGGGAGAAATTAAAATAAGTTGAAATTTTTCAACTTTTTTCACTCGATATTGTTTTCAAGTATATTAATTAAATCGGACGTCTCAAATAGGCACTTGATAAAAAGAGTAAACAATATTGCGCAGAGTATATCGATCATCAACTCGATATTCACTGAAAGCAGAAAAACAAATGTCGTGAATTACTATTACTATATTTAGTGCTTTCTTAATTGAGGTATTTGTATTATTTTCATTTTTAACATTGCATATGTATTTTTTTCAATCAATACTTATATTTAATGATCACAAGAGAAAAATGTAAAGATTTGTAATCCGCTTTCCAAATTAATACATAAAAGCTAAAGAGAAATTAGTTTGACATTATGTTTTTAGTGAGGTTATAAAAAATATACCTAACAAATACACCTGAACCAATTCAGACTAATGAATTTGCTGCTTATGGTGGATATTGACAATTTAATGAAGTTTTAAGCTGCGGCTGTCAGCCTGCATAAATGTGCTTTAAATATATTTCTTTACTCTTCTATCATAAACAAATTAAATGGCAGGTTAAAATCAAGCATTAAGGCCAAGAAAAACGTCGATTGTATTCTTCTCTCGAATTCAAAGGTCGTGTACGCAAATAGAAAGTATGAAAATGCATTATAAATCAAATGCAAAGTATTAAACTTGCCGGCACAAAGATTGAACACATAAATATGAAAAATACATAACCGAATATAATCCAAAAAGTAAGCAGTTTTATCAGTTTATTCTAATTGACTTGTTATACGGGAATATCCGAAGAATTATGCTACAACTCATAATTCTTTGAAAACTGAATTGTTAACATAAACGAATTTTTTGAAGTTATACTTCTTTTGGCGCGTTTGGATGAGAGTGAATTTGTGAGCTGCGCGCGCACAAACGACATGATGAAGTTAGCCACAGAATAGAAATAATAAAAAAATATATTTTCAACACTGAATATAGTTACAATACTGAGTGTTCATACTATATAGTACATAGTACAGAGTGTTCATGCTATATATTACATAGTACTTATATTCATAACCCAGTTCTTGCAAAATATAGTATTCATATGAATAATCAATTTTGAGTATTAATTTTCTATAATTATTATTTTTTGTTCAATTTATTATATATATAAACATTATTTTATTAAGAAATTGGTCCTCCATAAAAACAAAGTAACGATGTTCTTTACGTAAACGTGCATTTATACAAATTCAATTCCTTTCACGTTTTTAGCATGGAGCGAATTGAAACGACTCGAAAATTCAAATGCACGGCCTCAAAAGCTCCGTTATCAAGTTTCGCCGTTCTTTATGCAGATATACAAAAATGTACCGGGAATGTATCAAAATTTTTATCCCATTTGTAGTCAAATATCGACCGCAGATCCACGCCGGTCTCCAAAGTTTCTCCGACTTTTCAAATATATTTTTAAAGAAAACCTTTGTTCAAATGTAAAAATTGAAGTTTTTAGTCAGTTTTAAACTAAAATCATTCACATTCGCCACAAGTTGCTAAACGTGTACCCGCCGATTTATAAAAATCGATTAATTAAAAGTTTTTGTAATGTTCAGAAAATGCAAAAAATGCTTCAAATGCTGAATAGAATTTCAATACAAAAATTTTAAACTTGTAAAAGAAAAATCTATATAGATTTAAATGTGGCCCTTTTAAATTTCTAAAAAAAATCGATTTTAGCGGTTTTGCGACAATAAATTATAGATAAAATTTTAAAATATTTTTCATTCTTAACTAGTCCTTACCTATACATATCTTTTCTCATCTCAATCATTCACCTAGATTTAAAGTTCACGGGACGAAAGCATATTCGAAGTTTCGCTGGAAATGAGGCCTTTACTGAAGCGATCAAAAGAACATTTTCAATGTTAAAATAATTGTTTATACAAAACGTATAAATTTCTAATGTCTGCTTTTGTCAGCGACATTTTTAATGCCAATATTAAAGTCATCGGTGTTATTAACTTCTTCCTTCTTACTGCAGGAATGCATTTATTTCATTGAGTTGTTTTCCGTTTAGCAATCGCAAAATTGTAAAATTTACATTTATCTTTGCTGTTAGTGTGTTTTTGCTTACAACACAGCAACTTTGGTGATACATCTTATTTTACATTAGAAATTTAAATTAATGTATGCGTTTAACTCGAATGTTTAAAACAGTCTTCTAGAATGCTGAAATTATCCGCCGCAAACGCTGGCGTCGCTTTGGTTCACCTCACCTATGACTTACCTAGCAATAAACATTTACACATTTAATACAATAATATGCAAAATTCATCCATGTGTCTCATTTATATAGTGCCATCTGTAATTAATGTCATGTAATGCCATTTGTTGTTGAAAATCAATAGCACAAGGACTATAAAATTACCTCAGAATTCCACGAAATAGTGCTAAACAAAGTAATGTACAGTTTTTTTTATTCCATATTTCAAGGAAAATATTTGATATCTATATTAAACTTGGATAGCAAAACCGTATCAAAGTACAAATCGCAATCAAAATAATTAGAATTTTTTCCGAGGTAGTCATGTACAAGAATTAATTACTTAAATTAATATGTCAATACATTGGATTAACAACCCAAGACCAGTGAATGAACGATGTTTAAGGTCCGAACGAAGTAAATATATCCCGTCAAAATCACATAGGAATTGATTCCATTGAGTCTTTGCTAATAACATAAATCTAATGAATGCTTATTTGACTTCGTTCCAGTCTGCTCTAAGTAGTATAAAGATTAAAGAGATTCGATATAATACAAAGAGCATTCCATGCAAATTTATTTCTAGAATTTTTAACATCTTCCTCTAGTATCCACGACGTAAAAGGTTTTTTTTGCTGATTAGCCAAAATTTTCTTTTGAATCAAATGTAATACGTGTCTTCTTTACTGTTTCCTCTGTAGATGTGATATATAATGCATGCGTTTGAGAAGCAAGAGACGCGAGTTTTAATTTGGGAATTAGTAGATCGAAAATAATATTTTACTAAAATGAAATATTATCTGCTAGCTTTCCGCCCTGATCTTCTTCCCAAGATTCCTGAACACGGATGGATGATGACGTATGTATTCATTCATCTTTTACAATGATCGGACTTTAATTGTTATCATCAATTTCAGCCTTGGTCCCACTATCAATTCTGATAACGATACTTATTCCTCCTGGTTCTGATTCCGGTCGCGCTATTGATCCTAAACGTGATCTCCGTAAGGGCAGTATAAAACACTACTCTTGTGATACGGCGTATATTCTGTGATGCTTGAGATAAAATGTCGCATAAAATCAGTTTTTCTTCCTACTGTTTCATATGCCACACTTTTAAACGGAAATACCTTAAAGTAGTCGTGAATTATACCACTTAAAAATTTTTATTCTGAGGTAAACGCACTTTTTTATAATTTTCCTTTGTACTTTAATCATTCTGTAAAATATTTATTTGGAGTGGCAAAAGACAGATCGTTTGCATGGCATTAAATGTCAAAAACAAAAACATTACTACAATTTCTAAATTCGTTTATTTATAAATACAATGTTTTTAATTACTGGAACAAAAGATCTTATAACTTTTTTTGTTACTTCCTTGTGTTTTGAAAATGTCAATTTTCGGATGTTAAACTTCATCATTTATACACTTTTGCAGAAAATGACTGTTGTGGTATACGTCATAAATATTGTGTTAATAGCTTTTGAAAATATGGTCGAAGTGTCAGATTGTGGAATTTTAAAGATTGGACACGTAAATTAAGGGAAATACTTGTAAAGGTATTTACTTAGTAACAGAATCCCAAAAACAGTAGATACTTCTTTACTTGAAATTTGTGTAACGTTATTACAGTAAGTGTTACGCGCCCCCATTATCTCTCATCGATGAACAGCACATTTCCGTACACTATATAGAAGAAAATTCGTTAACTGAAAGGAACTTAGCGTTTATCGCGAGGACCGTTATTAGGAAACACAATTACTTTGGTCCATTAAAACAGTCAATATTCATTAGTTCGGGTCTATGGTAGCGCGCGGCGAAGCGGGCGGAGCGCGGGGGGAGTGAGAAATTACAACGCGAAAGGAAAATGGGAAAACGGTAAAAAATGGTTGTATAGTTTGTTAGAGTCGAACGGCCCCCCCGCTAAGTGTTCTAGTTTAATGAAGTCCGCCCGCGAGACAATGCGCCGGTGTCATTAGCGAGCAATAATGGGGACATTAGACGACCGAATCGCCGAAAGAACAATAAAGGGAAGTTTGAATTGTTCATAAATTAATTTGTGACGCCGAGAGAGAGAAAACGCCCGCCGCGCTTGTACACTGTGGCGGACCATGAATATATATGTGCGGTAATGGCCTTTCAGATAACGGCGACACCTTCGAACTGTCGCGCCGTTATTGGCGAAAGCGAAAACAATGCCCGTCGTTCAGATGGCGACATCTGTGAGATCGTTCCGAAATGTTGGCAACGTTCTTAGACTCTTATTGTTACTACTTACCATAACTTATGGCTCCAGCTATTGGCGAAATTTTGTTATCCTTAGCGAATGTTTTTTACATCGCTCGCAATAGAACGTTTTAGAGTCGCTTATGTGACATGTCTAAATTGAAATACTATTTCTTTAATTTAGTTTTTCGTCTGCTTATGCATTCAATTATTAAAAGACTTATTAAAGATTAATTCATTTAAAATATCAATACATAAATAAAAGATGTACACAATTCGAACTGCACACGGACACATACCATTCACACAAATTTAACCTAATTTCTAACATGGATTAAAAGGTGATGCTACGTATAGACAGGACTCTCCTCTGTGGACGAAACTTGGACACTTTTCTACCTAAAGAACTCTTCACCGCGCTGCGAACCAAAACCAAGCCGTCAACTTTAAAAAAAGGTTTTAGTAAATTATAAAATCTTAATTAACAAATATGTTAACTACGATAAGAGAAATACAATAGTATTGAAAAAAATGAATTATAAACTGTTTTTTTTATATGAAATTAGTAAAAACCTATGTTTTATTTATCTCATGTCCATAATTTTTGCTAAAACACAGGATTAATGTAAAATATACGTATTATAAATTTGAAAGTCGGTTCGGCTATCAATTTGTCTGTGTTTTTTACTTCTTGATGGCTGGATCAAAATTTCCGAGCAAAAAGAACCATCACGAACGAACTGTCAACCGAAAATTAATAGTAAGTGAGACTAGTGTTTGTCTGCGGCTCCGCCCGTGTGAACTTCGAATGAATTTTTTCATTTTTTTCATCGACCGATCACGCTGTCAACCATGACCTAGATATTGGACTCTTTTCAATTTCAGTTCTGCCTCCGCTTTTGATTCCAATTCTGGCCCCGATTTAGGTCTTGGTTGAGATCAAAATGTACATACCTAACCTGCGGCTCTACTCGCGTGGCATACTATTCTTCTGATTCTTTCAGCTTTTATGTAGATGGATCACGTTATCAACCATGATCCCGATCTCAGTGTCGTTTTCGATTCCATACCAAAAGAATCCGTATTATTACACTCAAAACAAGTAATGTCACTACTTGTTTATTATGAAACAATCTTACTTACGCTCTTGGTTCTGATCCCGGTCCTGCTCGCGATTTCGTTTCCGAACCAATATTTAACTTGGATTGCTCTTCAACATTATTGTTATCAATAACCAATCAGAATAAGTAAAAATTTTATTCTACGATCACGAAAGTGAGGCCACAAACGAAAGTCATTGTCTTTATAAATTGTAGCTTATATCTTATTCTGTTGTATAAGCTATATTATGGTAAAGTGTTAGCTAATTCTATTCAGTCGTTAAATCATATTTGAATAACAAACATCCAAAAATACACGCTTTCACATTTATAATACAAATAAGATAAAAACTGACACCTGATGCAGGTGAGATAAAAGTTTTATAACCTTTTGTAAGTTACAATAAACGGTTTAGGTCTATGAAACTCATTGATCTATAAAAAAAGAGAAAATGCACAGTCCTGCGCTCGAAAACGGTCGCAGTAAATGAGTGCTGAAACAGATAGTTTCCTTACCCTTGGTTAACCTTCCGTTACGACGTCGAAGTATTCTGTTAAAAAATGCAAAAATTATACGTAAAAAGCTATGAAAAAGGATGGTATTTGTTATTTTCGATTAGCAATATTTAGCTTGTTTGTAATAGATGCTCGATCACGCATTACAATGAGTATTCAATGAGTATTTTGTATGTTTTCATATAAAGTAGCATTAAAAGCCGAGATATAAACTGACTCAAAAAAATTAGACCCAAGCAACGCCGGTCTCTTATTTTTTGCGTTGTCACAATATTTTGTCGCTTAACAATATAAACTCTATTCTTATATTAATGGAGTCGCCTATTTTATTAATTATTTGTATTATATTTATACAAATCTTAAAATTACTTCTAAAAGTAAATCATGGAATAGATTACACCTATTCCAAAAATAATTATTTTCATTATATTTCAATTTGTTTTTAGCAAATTGTATAAATTATTACGTTTATCAAAATATGTTTATGTTTAATTAATCGTCATCTTATTTTATTATATAAATAATAAGGAAGTTTTATACTACTATAATCTATACGCTTTAGAAATTGTCAAGTTTTTTCAGGTATATTTTCACCAATATTATGAAATTGAGACTCATATTATATTAAACATTAGGTGATTACCACATTAAGCTTTATTTTGAAGAAAAATGTAATATGATTATTTTCATACATTCAACTAAAAAAACAATAATAATAAATTAAAATAATATTAAATCAATTCATTGATGTCTTGTTTTAGAACAGTACAAGTAAATTGTAAAAAATATGACTTATTGTCTTCCAATAACAAAATGGTAATTTTTTGTTCTCTTTGTATTTAAAAATGAACCTTGTGTTGAAATATTAGATGAAAAATTATGTCCCTTATCTTCTTTTTCTATGACACTTCAAAATAGTATCATAAAATGTGAGGCAGATACGCCAGAAACACTTGGAGCCATTTTTCGTCGTCCAAATAGTATGCGACTGTGTATCTTTTCTTTTTTATACATCTATGGTGACACTGTCAAATTTCTGCTTCTTATTTTAAAATATGAGAAATTTTTAGATGTATATATAGGATAATTAAATATTTCTTTGAAAAAATTTATATAAGGTATTTTATGTTTTCCATAATATTCAAACCTATAAAATCAATGCATGTAGCACGCGCAGCACGATAATTCTCCTGCTTCGTATTTGCGGCGCTTTAGGCAAATATAACGCATAATTACACAAGTGTCCCATCTAGACGTCGCATCACTATTTAATCTACGCTCGTTCTTGTAATACGGCTGCGTTCAACTTCGAGCAAATTGACATGTCCATGTCTACTTCCGACAGCGTATTACGAGTTTGTTAAGAAGTAATGACGTACTTGTAGTGAGAGAAATACGGAACGGAAAATGTTCTTGGGTTTTTGACGTCTTTTATGTCTATTTTCTTTTCAGTTATAAGGGTCCAATTAATAGCAAAAATATTAAACATATTAGTTTTTTTTTCATTTCACGAACAAATCTAAGCAATAAAAAAATCAAAAATATTTTTCTTTCGTAGGTAATGAAGTTACGCTTGAAATACGTTATTAATAAATTCTTTTCGACAAAATCATCTATATCAAATGCTGATTCGCCTTGAGAAAAATAGGGAAGAAACTCAATGGTTGCTCTTTTTTTACTCATCGATATAAAGTATTGAGTAATTAATAATATAGTCGACATTTAGAAATAATATAAAGCAACCTGATAGCCGAGCAGTTCAATCCCATCGACTTTTTTCATTAAGATATTCAAACTCGGTATAATAAATAATCCTTGCCAAGTAACTTTCTTTTAACGAAACTTTTGAACTCATAAAATGGCAAATTTTGAATTTCTGCTGGGAAAGAGCGCACACATTGCATCTTAAATGATTTGCTAATTTTGCTTAGACGGGTTTTATAAGCAGATAGTTCTTATGTCTAGTTTTAATGTTATGGAAGATGCTCATTTTTTGGAACGATTCTATATTTCTCTTGGCATATTACAGGTTTTTGTATATTTGTATATATGTGATGCTAAAATAAGCATATTAATTGTCTTAAATTTTGCTTTGCGAGATGTCATTGGTCTAAAATCAAAAACGGTCTGAAAAAGAATAGCTCGCTTTTTCAGCATGAAAATTGTGTTGATATCGATTATGTGACCCCTTAATAAAATTCCATAGGTCATCAGACTATAAGAAAAACTGAATTGAACTAGTCTCGCGGTGCTTTCATCCATAAGTCGCTAAATTCTTTTGACTGCATATGCTCCATAACCAAGTTTTTTCACTAATCTCGTAATATGAAAATTCCAATGTAGTTACATTGGAATTTTCATATTACGAGTTTTGGTAAATAAAGACGTGTCCACAATGTACAATGCATAGTTCTTAATGTTTTTGTCAAAAAAATTATAATTAGATAGGGAAAATTTAACAAGTTTTATTTTCCTTCCATTAAGCAGAAAGTTATTAATACTAAACCCCTCAACTATTTCAGAGATGCTACTGTTTATTTTGTTAAAAGCTGGTTGATACCTATCAATCTTAAAAAGTAAGGAGGTATCATCAGGAAACAATACATTCCCATGACCATCTTTAACAACATGTGGTAGATCATTTATGCACACTAGGGATAGTAATGTTACAAGAACTGAATCCACACATATCGAATGAAGACCTTGATGACCTTTTACCATTAATATTAACCGTTTGAATTCTATCACTTAGTTAAGACTTCAGAAGTCCAAGGGATCGCCTCATGACGCCATAAGGGTGTAGTTTTATGATCAATATGTCATGATGAACGCAGTCAAGTACCTTGGATAAAACATCAATTGCGTGTGTGAATCCGCTCAGGCATCATCAATCTACTGAATAAGCACAACACCGGCTTCGGTTTTTGAGCGACTCTGTAAATTCAAACTGTTTAACATTGATCAAATTGTTGTTGTGAAATTACTGCAACAGTTGATTCAAAATAATATTCTCAAAAATTTTACTGAGCGTTAGTAGTATATCAATACGGTCTAACGTTTGTAGGGTCAGATGTACTACCGGATTCAAATTATAGAATTACTTTAATTTGATTTATTAGATCCGGAAACACACCACAATCAACGTAAGCATTAAAAATAACTACATATACTAGACATGTCGCAATACAGTCTATTATTGAATCAATTTTTTTTATGAGAAGCCTATTAAGATCAGCAGTTTTATTCATTTTTATACATTTGAATGCATGACGTTATGGTAATGGACATGGGGAAATGAAAACGAAACGCCAAAAACATCGAGATTATGTTTCAACGAAAATTCGGCGAGAGTCGGCGATAACTGCAAAGATTATCTAGTTGAAATTGGAATCAAAGAATTTTTCAAAAGCAAAGGCATTTTCTATGTCATTATTTATAATTTTGCCATTCATTTTTAATTGCAATTCTAAATTTCGGGGTGTGTGTTTTCCAATTTTACTATTTATTATGCTACAAATCGTTTTTAACGTATCTGTACTCTTTCTTATTTAAAAAAAAACCCTGTTCGCCTCATTTCTTGAATTTACTCTCCAGTAAATATCTCTATCATGTGTACTGTCATTTGTAAATAAATTAGCTAAGTAGACAAACTCTTTCACTTGTTCAACTTTTTCACCTTTAATATTATGATTATAAATTCATATCATTTCCCAGAAGAGTAGGCAGAAACTACAGATTTCCGTATGGTTAAGATCTTTCCATATATTTGCTATTTCACTGACATTCATCAATATTTTTATGCAGGTTCAATGGTTTCAGATTTTTTAGCACCTCCTACATGGTCTTCAGTCATGCATTCGTTTCCTTTAACATCATGACTCGGGTCTTGACACTTATTGTCTTTTCTCAACAAAATCGTTCATTTTAGTTACCGTCTCCTGTAATTCGAACGCTAACGCCGCAAGGAATTACTAAGTCATCGGTGTCCAAGAGGTATTTGATAGATAGCCCATTTTGCATAATTACAATCTTTTTTGAATAGCTATTGCCACATATTCATCTACTCAAAATAATTGAATCGAATTGAAGCAATATCAATCGGTTCACCTTTTACAAATGCTGTATTGAATATAAAAATGATTTACAGTTTACAGATTTTTCTGAATTTTCTTTACTCAGTCCTTAACACTATTTGATTTTTCTTCTTTTTTTGTTTCTTTAAGTATTAACTTTCTTTTTCTGACGTGTCTGTTAATATAGATGTCTTAAATTTTTTCTTGTTTGTTATTTTACGAGTTCTAGCTTTATGAAAAGGTGTGACCATTCTTGGAGAAAATACTTAATGGTTGTTGACAGTTGACAAGAAATATATGTTGTAGGATGTAGATGATAGAGAACATGTCTCAGCCACAGTAGTCGAAGAAAGTCATTATTTTCGATCAATAGTTTGATCCAATGGTCACTTAATCAAAACTGATGAATATATCAATCAACGCAAAAAGTTTTAGCAAATTTCGTATATCTTCAATAGTTCTTTTCTAATTTCACATTCTGAGAGCAAAAAATGTAAGCCTAAGAAAAAGGTTAAAAGAACCAACGTGGTACTTTTTACTGTAATATCGATTTTATTTTTATATTGCCTGGAAATAATGAAAAGGCATAAACACAAAAAAACGGCGTTACGTAAAATGTACTACTGAAAGTCATGATATGGAAAAAAGTTGGTCTTCATATTTTATAACCAGAACTGTTTTATTAAAAATTTATCAAATTTTAAATATCATTTACTCTACGTAAAAGAACCCAGTGTAAATATTTCCTTTCAACTCATATCGGTGCTCGAATCGATACGTGAGACAGGTTACGTCAGATCCCACCTATAACTATAGTGGACATTTTTATCCGCGGAACTTTCAGTCCAGCCTCCATATAAATGAAAAGATAATGCTAAACTTGCACTTCTCATAAACTCAGTCAAGCATCATATTTTAATAATACACGTGCACGTATATTGCAAGCGAGACGAATGAATCGAAAGCTATCACATCAAACGGAATCGTAACACTGGCCGATTTTCCGATGACACCTTTCACAGGGGGGCGACTTTGATGATCATCCCCGAGGTCGCCGGCCAGCGTCATAATACTCCGGCGAGCGCAAATCCGCGCGGCCCGGGGCGTGACGCGGCCGCGCGGCGCCGCGCCGGCCGCACTTGTTGTCGAGCTCGTTAAATCTTCAAAGGTCAATAATTTCCGTCACTCGGTTCGCGCCCTCTGATCCTATTAAAAGGGACAAAGCAATTCCGCCCCGAAATGCTTTTATTTCCCACATAAAAGGTTTTATCCCCGGCCTGTGCTGACAATTCTACTTATAATACCCTTTTGTTTGTGGGCGTACGGCACATCTCATAGATCTGCGATAGTTAATGTCCGCTATAGTTCAATGGTTCCTAGCTTATCGACGTTATTACATCTTTTTCATTTGAGAGTTTATCGCCGCAAATGATGCCCCGTTACCTTTGTTACGTTAAATTTATGAATACAATAGACATGATGTATTATTACAAAGGATTTCTTATCTTAGTCCCTGAAACTACTATTCGATCTGACATTGCATTTATGGTATTGTTATTGACAATGTTTCATGTAATTTATGTAGGACTTACACTTCATCCATGAAATCATGTATAGGTTGGAGAAAAAGTTTTTTCGTATATTATATACAAATTCAAGGTAATTTTTATCATATTTTATTTACATTTAATTATATATATGATATTTTATTCAATAACTTATGCCCATTTTGTAGGTAGCAACATAATCTCATTATTGTAGAAATTTTGGGACTTCTGATCACAAAACTGCCACAAGTAGTTTGATAGTCCTCTTTGATGTTAACCTAACACCACCTAAAGAATTATGAAGCGACCAATACATTTAAAAATCTGAGGGTGCAAGGTCAGGGCTACGAGGGGCGGCTGATAAGTCCGCGGCCTAAGGCATTAAATGAAAGAAAAGTACGAGTATTTTATTTTTAATTTTCAATATAGTCTCCCTCAAGCGAAATACATTTTTCACATCTGGTGTATAACATTGAAGGTGTTATACACCAGATGTGAAAAATGGACTTTAATAACGAAAGGAAGCTATATTTATATTAACAAGAAGTGTGGCAATTAGTGGTAATAGTTGTGAAATAATGAGTCATCGCTAAGTACCTTGGGCCGCGGACTTATCAGCCGCCTCTCGTATATAGTAGATACATTAACACTTCGCAACCAAACTCTCTCAATATTTGCTAAGTGGCTAAAAACATGTGTGGTTTGGAGTTATTATGGTGAAAAACCACACTCTTTCTATTGATAATTTTCAACAGTTTTTTTCTCTGCTTTTGGCTTATGTATCATCAGCTGTCGGCAGTAGAAATCCGAATTGATGGCTTTGCTCGGCGGTAAAATGAATAATGTCCTTCTAATTCCACCATATACATAGCATCAAATAATTGCGCCTTAATCCGGGTTTCGCTTTAATCTGTGGAGCTTACTTGACTTTTGACTAAGATCTTTTTCACATATTATTGTCACAGGTATCCATTTTTACCAGTGATCAATCTTTTCAAAAACTGTTCGGTTTCATTAACGTTCAATAGAGAATCGCAAATGAGTACACGATTCATTAGAATTTTTTCAGTAAGTTTGTGTGGGACCCAAGTATATCCAGCTTTTTCAAATCGGTCAAAACTGTTTCGTGGTCAATCCTCAGCTCTTCAATTATGTAGTAAGAACTTAAATGCCGGTCTTGCTCTACTTTTTACAAAATGGCATTGTGAAGGACAGATATCTTCCACGGGAAATGATTCTGAATGAAACGCCGTCGTCGTTGCACTAAACGGGCTTCACTCTCTGCGATGGGCTGCTTCCCCTCTTCTTCGGGTTTTTTTGTCAGCCACTGCACTCAAACTGACGGCGAATGCCTTTTTTTGAAAACCTAATAAGCTATCCACGCACCCCTGTGCGTGGGGAGTGTCCGACTTTCACGGACTAAAAAACCCCTGAAAAACATGATGGTGGTTTCTGTTATCAGCTAATGCTGTAGACAGCTCATCTGAAGCGACCGGTTGACATGCAGATGCTGACGGCGCGTGACTCTTATACGGGTGATCCGCTCGGATCACCTCCGCATAGGGAGTCACGAAGGGTCACGACACGGGTCGGAACCTTTAAGTGACGCCGGTGTGCGGGAGTTAAACCATTGAAGGTTGATTGATTTAGGGATCTACTCCTATTCCATTAAATTTTCAAGGGCTTTGTTTAATTCTTTAATCTTAGCCGGTGAGGTGATCTGGCGGGTCTAAGAAAGCATTCCGTGATCTTCTAAGAAAATGGTTTGCGGGAGGAGCCTCGTACGAGGCCACAGCTGAAATTAGTGGATTTGCGTGATTAATCGCTATACTGAAGAAGCGCTCTGATGCGTTCTTCATATATTTGGAAAGTATACGTAGTTCTAAGTCTCTATGGAGGACAGAGTTCTTGACATACCATTGTGCGCTAGTCGCTCTTTTACAAAATTTATTTTGAAAGATCTGAAGGTCCTGAAGTGCCGTCGGAAGTGTTCCGGCTCATATAGGCGGGGGTGTGTTACCCTCTCCGCCGTGCGGCCGATGGGCATCCGTCCCCCCGCAGGAGATCGGATTTCTCATTATTATTTATTAAAATAAATAATATTACTATTACAAAACAATTATTTACAATATGAAGCCGTAAATTAAACAATTAAAACAACTATTATAACTTTAGACCGTGTCCGTGATATAGAGCGCCTATAAACAGGTTGCGGACGGACACCGTGTGCTATGCTTATCCCGTCCTTCTCTTATTATTATTCTCAGTTTTTGTCCTTATATTCTGCGTTTATGTGGTAGCGAGCTGGCTGTATGCCCTAAATGCCTAATTCACCTAATTTCCGAGTCATACAGCCATACGATTCCGGCTGCTACCACCGGCATCTGTCTCTCTGTCTATCTGTCCAGTATGTCACACGACATACTGCCAGCCCATAGGACCTGCAATGAACCGAATATGTTCATTCTATCTTTCAGGGATAATGAAAATGCATCACAATAACAAATATTTATTGTCTTTCTGAAATCCTCCGCCTAGCTACTCTACCTATCATTTTCTATCTCGCTCACACGAGGATGATGCAATACCTTCACTATTGCGTCATGCAATTTACATATGTACATTGTGTTATATACAATTCGATAAAATAAAATGATTACAAAATTACTTTAATGCATTATACGGACACGGTCGCTTATAACTCACATATACCTATCTATACAATCTGTGTGAGCTAAGCTTATATTTACATTTACGTTTTACATTTGACAACTTTTATATCTACACAATTCAAACGCTAAACTATTTATGATGTCGTCATCCGTAACAGGTATCGATTTCATCTGTAACAGGTCGACTAGAGTGAGGTTCATCTTTGACGTCAAAATTACCGGACTGAAACACTTGAACCAGTTTTATGTTACGCTTACCGACACTGTACTAAGTCCATAAATAATACAAATTTTATTAGCGGCCCATGTCGCATTTTTTCTTCTTTTTTTTTGTAATAAAACTATAAAATGTATCGAAGTCCTACATTAGATTGACTCATTTTGGCGGACAGAAATGGAATAGAAAAATAGCAGGAACCCGTTTTGATTTTATAATTTTCTTTTTTTAAAAGTCATCTATTTAATGGTATCAAAACTAGACACATACAAACAGCACCACTAAAGAGATTTTACTGCAAATTTTTACTTGTTAAATCAAAAACACTTTTTATTGACCTAATATTTTGTTTGATATTTAAAAGTTACTCGTACTTTATGTCTCTCTTTGTACCTTGCTACGTCGCGTTGGGTTTAAAATATAAAAAAATATATTAAAGCAATGGCTAAAAGAGTTAAACAACTTTATTATAAGTATGAACGACATGTATTATGTTTTTATAATGTGTAAGTGCTCTCTTCTAGGTGTATTGTGTCATAAAGATTAAGTACAGAATGTTACTTAAACATTTTAAGTGCCAAAGGTATATTCAGTATTGTGTAGATTACATTGCAAATTAGTTTGATTCAAAAAATTGTATTGTGTGAGGTGTTAATTCGCGGAAAGCCATAGTAGACGCTTGCCTGCAACATGCATTAACATGCAGCATTCAACCCACCGCTGACCCTCGAATCTGCCTCTCCACTACGAATCTCTATCCAAATGATTGAATATTGATTCCAGAAGATTGACAGATATCGAACACCTAAGCAAGTGTTATTTATTTTTATAATTATCTTATTCTGCTAACCGTTAAATCGTTAATTCTAATTAATAGTTAAATTGTTGTGATTCAAAAATCTTATAATAATTTATAGGATTTTTCTATAGGTATGTTGTTACTAATGTAATACGTCATTACATTAGTAACAACATACGTTATTACTAATGTAATGACGTATGTTGAAAGAAACTACGGTTGTATAAATAGATAAACAAAAGAGAGATAAGAGTATAATAAACACATGCCGAATTTTTTTTCCAAGAAATTCAAATAGCTCTAATTTTCAATGAGTAATTCGAAGAATCGCATACTTGTATTTCGGTTTGTATCACGATTATGTAGCATTGTAAAATTAAGTTTGTTCATTTGTTAGTATATAATATAAAATTAAGAACGTCATCTATTGTCGAGAGAAGCGAAACCTAACATTCGAGCTAAAGAGCGGAAACAAGATAGAGACGCACCCGTTATATTTAAACACCATGCAAAAGAAAGAGAGTACTTTATGTGAATAGAGACATTTCATAATTCTAGATAGATCTAGAAAAACGAGGAAACGATTGATACTCGCCCGTTGGATTTGGGCCGTCTGCAAAAAAGAAGTGCGGTATTGTATTAATGAGTGTAAATAGAAACCGATGGAAATTTGGATCCGTGTGGCGCGCGCAGGACGGCGTACGCGCGTTAGACGAC